>SEYY01002697.1:0-36995 GCA_009176605.1 Armadillidium nasatum
AGAATTTTTTTCTTCTGAGCAGTTGCTCCTTATATATAAAGGTCTTATTCGCCCTTGTATGGAGTACTGTTCTCACATTTGGGGGTGCTCTGGCTCCTCCTCTCTTCTGGATAGGGTTGAGTCAAAAACTAAGAGATTAATAAACTTTCCCCTACTTTCAAACTCTCTTGACCCTCTGTCTCTGCTATGTGACGTTGGTGCGCTATATCTTTTCTATAGGTGCTACAATGGCAGGTGATCTAGGGAATTGACCTCTCGCCTTCCTGCACCGCTGCTTCGTCCTCGTTGCACAAGGGGTGCCCTGCTTTCGCACCAATTTTGTGTGGACGTTGGAAACCCCAGGCTGGAGCGTTGTGGGGCCTCCTTCTTTCTAGCCACCTCTATTCTGTGGAACTCTTTACTATCTTCTATTTTTCCTCCTGTATTTAATATTCCATTCTTCAAGGCTTCCGTCTACGCCCACCTGAAGGTCGTGAGTTAGGTGTGTGTGTGTGTGGTTAAACTAGCTTTTTCCCTATGTGTGTGTGCCCCTCCTTGAAAAGTAAAAAAAAAAAAAAAAAAAAAAAAAAAAAAAAAAAAAAAAAAAAAAAAAAACTATTATTATTATTTAGTTTTCTAGCATACTTAGTTCGACTTATCATAACCTGAACGACCGACGTTGCTGTGTGGTACAGGCCTAACCGATTGATGGAAATTTCATAATATCGATATACAAGGTCAGACAAGCTTCTTAACCTAAGTTTATATATATATATATATATATATATATATATATATATATATATATATATATATATATATATATATATATATATATATATATATATATATATATATATATATATATATATATATATATATATGGCTTAGGTTAAGAAATTTTCTGACCTTATATATCGATATTTTTTATATCGATATTTTGAAATTTCTGTTTTAATCGATATCCTTTATATCGATATTTTAAAATTTTGATAGTCGTAATCTTAGTTGAACTTTCCCTTACACTGAGATAGGTCATTTATTTTAAGATGAATATTCAAGACATAAGTTTAATTTGTTTTAGAGATTGGTGTCTTCTTGCGTTTTTGCAACATTTTAAATTAGTTCTTAGTGAAAAACAATGTGATAAGGGTATTGGCTATTTTTTGTATTTGGCTACTTCTTATGTAGTCAAGAAGGTTTGAGGAAAATGAAAAATTTACTGCTTTTCTTGAAGCAATTGCCAAGCAATTTCCTTAACATGTAAGCTATATATATATATATATATATATATATATATATATATATATATATATATATATATATATATATATATATATATATATATATATATATATATATATATATATATATATATATATATATATATATATATATATATTATAATATATTCAGATTATCGATTATTATTGTGCGTGCCCCCTCCTTGAAAAGGGCTCTGCCCGTGAGCGGTGGCGTTCTGTAAATATAATATATATATATATATATATATATATATATATATATATATATATATATATATATATATATATATATATATATATATATATATATATAATGTGTGTATGTGTGGTGTAATACGGCAGTAGGCCTGTATCCCACGGCAACGTTCTTGTATAGGTTAGGCCTGTATCTTACGGCAACTTCGGTAGTTCAGGTTATGATAAGTCGAACTAAGTACGCTAGAAAACTAAATAATAATAATTATAAAAATAATTAGAATAATAGGCATACATGAAATGAAAACTAAATAATAATAACACAAAAAATCAAGAAATTTGAATTGATAAATCGATTTTTCGATATATCGATATTTTCGATTATCGATATTTCCAAATATCGAAGGTCAGAAAACTTCTTAACCTTAACCTATATATATATATATATATATATATATATATATATATATATATATATATATATATATATATATATATATATATATATATATATATATATATATATATATATATATATATATATATATATATATATATATATATATATATATATATATATATATATATATATATATATATATATATATATATATATATATATATATATATATATATATATATATATATATATATATATATATATATATATATATATATATATATATATATATATATATATATATATATATATAGTATTATTATTATTAATGTAATAACAATGGTTAGTTTACAGTATTTTATAATATTACTATGAAAAATGAAAGTAGATTTAAAAAATTTCTATTTTTTTAGAATTCTGAATTTATTTTTAAAATCAAAAATTTTGCGTTTTGATGATTTCGTAAATATTGTAGATTGTCTTGTCTGCGACTTGGCGTTCTGGTTCTTCGTTTACTTCCGACATTTTATCTTCACATCCAGATGTGTTTGTCCATTTTGAGCCTCTTCTTCCTTATGGGGTGAGAACATTCTATGAAGAAAACTCTTTCACAAAATACGCTCAAAGATTAATTCTTTCACTTTTGAAATGCAGGTAAGAATTAGTACAAAAAAAAAGGGTATTTTATTTGCTATTCTAAACTTTGCAGTACTTAACTATTAATTTTCTAAGTGTATTATTTTGGTTAATATTATTTCTGCTGCTACTACTACTACTACTACAACTACTACTAATAATAGTAATAGCAGAGTTAAATTTTCTTCAACCAAATAATTACCAGGGTTGTTTACATATTCTGTTTGATCTACCACTTTGCCTTTCTTACACAACATATATCTGTTATATCTTTTCATATTCTATTCATATGAAAGGTTTGTAAAATCTTCGTTACTGCAATCTGAGATATGGAAAGTCAAGTTTTCACTTAAAAGTTTTAATTATGATCTTAATTACAAATTTCAATAAGGAATTTTAATATGTGGCTAATTTTAGGGTAAATTATGAATAAAGTAAAATTTTGATTTAATTTTGTAAGTGTAAATTATGGACCAACCACCAAAATTTCATAAAAATTGTACTATTTTGAATTAAATTAAAGAAATTAAAGATTAAATTAAGTGTAGATTTTCCGATAACCTTAAATACTATTATTAAAAAAGCGACATATTCGGATACTTGGACTTTGGCATCCATGAAATTACAATCTTTCTCAAGTTCTTCGTATCTATCTTTATTATTCCTTTCATCAAGAACTTTTAAGGTTCATCCAAATATGTCATTTTTGGTCTTTTTTCTTAACAATCTTTGTTCTTTTATAATGTGTACCAGAAAAAAGAACTGTTTTTTAGCTAATCTGTTTTATTATTTTTTATTGGCGTGTTAATTATGTCAGTTTTTTTTAATTTCATCTCTTGTGGACAAAGGCCAAAGGACTACTAAAATTTCCACTAGAATTAGAAAAAAAAATCGGAAACCTTGTGAAATTAAAGGTTGACATGTCCCGATACACGGTCTTTGAATTTGCGTAAGTTATAGGAAGTTGGAAAAATAAATGAAGGGAGTGTATTACAGACTTTACCAGTAGAGCACATAAAAGATTGAGAATAGCGGTTAGGTCAGGGGGTCAGAGAGTTGGACAGAGAAAGGATGAGAATGTAGAAAGAAGTGTCACACGAGTTCTTCTCAATGATGGAGGAAGTATGCTAGGGGAGAGATCAGAAGAGCAGTGTCCATTGTAATAGCGATAGTGCAGAGAGAGTAATTCAACAATTCGACTGACACAAAGAGACTGGAGAGAATTAGTGAGAGCAGGAGAGTTGATAAGGCGAAAACCTTTAGACTCCAACTTTTCAAAGACAGCTGTATAGATGGAACCATCCCATATGTGTGAGGCGTAATAAAAACAGGGTCGAAAAACACCACTATAAAAAGCAAGCAACTGGGGTGGAGTGAAGAAAGTTTGAAGGCTCTTCAGAACACCTAACCTCTCAGAAGCTTGTTTAGAAAGAGAAGTAATGTGTTCTTTCCAAGAAAGATCACAAGAAAAGAAACACCAAGAATATTAAGGAAAGATAAAGGTTTGAAGGAATATTTTCGAACAAGAAAACATAGTTGTGTGGAAGGTTGTGCCCAGTAGAGAGATAGAGGAATAGATTTTGGTGGTATTGAAAATGACCATGTTTACTCTGACCCAATTTCAAATACAAGACAGATCAGAGGTCAGCTGCTCAAGTTGAAAAGAGTAATGAAGGGTGGAGTCAACGGCATAAGAATGGATAGGCGATGAAGTAACAGAGAGAAAGGCATTAAAGTTAAAGAAAATCAGAAAAAGTGTTGGGATAGGACAGATCTTTGAAGAACACCACTATTAATAGATTTAAAGGATGAACGGTAGCCATCTACAACAGCTGCTATAGAATGACCGGAAAGGAAATCAGAGAGAAGGTCGCAAAGAGAGAAGGATAGATTCCGAAAAAGGAAATTTTGGAAATCAAAGCTTTGTGCCAGACTCTATCGAAGGTTTTCGATATGTTCAGATAGACAGCAAAAGATTCACCGAAATGCCGAAGAGCGGAGGACCAAGAGTAAGAGAGAAAGAAAGAAAATCACCAGTAGAGCGTTTTTTACGAAAGCCATACTGACGATCAGAGATAAGATTAGAAGAATTGAGATGTTTCCAAATCTTCTTGTTAAGGATAGATTTAAAAACTTTAGAAAGAACGTAAGGTAAAGAAATTGGACGGAAGTTAGAGGGTTGAGAGGGACCCCCTTTCTTCGGCTAAACGAACTCACGTTTCCAGCAAGAATGGAAGGTTGAAGTAGAAAGACATGGACGAAATAGTTTACCAAGCAGGATACCATCAGGACCGTACGCCTTCTTAGTGAAAGTTTTAAGTGTTAAGCTGAGAGAGAGAGAGAGAGAGAGGGAGATGACGTCTTAAGAAGAAATTATAATTTTATTCATAAATGAGTTTGAAGGGGTTGAAGGTGTAGGTTGAATTAGAGACATTTCTTATTGAACTCATTCTTGACCATATCCATCATTCTCATAATTCTTTAGAGTTAGTGGCAGCTTTAGAGGAAGGCAAAACGGCAGTTGTACCGTTAGAAGATACTAAATTAGGAAAAAGGAAGATGCAAAGTAGAGTTGACATTTCTGTAAAATGCCAGAAAGGGCGTGAAGAAGAACCAGAAAGATTATTGCATTTTGTATGGAAAAATGAGCTTTTGTGTTACGGAGAATAG
Source organism: Armadillidium nasatum (assembly GCA_009176605.1). Lineage (NCBI taxonomy): Eukaryota > Metazoa > Arthropoda > Malacostraca > Isopoda > Armadillidiidae > Armadillidium > Armadillidium nasatum. The sequence continues at coordinate 5,146 of SEYY01002697.1, forward strand.
ATTTTGAACGATTCCGGGATGAAATATAAGTTGCATGGTTTTCTGAAGTTTGAAGACGACGTTAGTCCCTGAAGGCAGAATCCCTGCGGCTGATAGCACGAGAGAAGGTTTGTTAAGTTTAGTAGAAGGGAAAGAATATAAAATTTACCCATCCATGCCAGAGAGAATCACCTCGGTTATGCGTTCTGCACATTTCGAGGGACCCCTTCCATCTGAAACAGTAATCATTCCAATGGGAAATTAGAAAAGTACAACCGCGTGTCAGACCAGTTAATGGCACCGAAATGCCAGAAACTTCTCGCCGAAGGCGGGTTGTTCTTTATTACTTTTTCATTTTACGAACTCTCCAACAGTCTTCTCTGGAATTACAATTTATCATTCTTTAGCTTTATTTTAGATTCCTTACATCTAACAGTCTTCTCTAGAAATACAATTTAGCATTCTGTTGCTTCTTTCAAACTCCTCACATCAATTCAGGAATTTAGTTCAAACAACATTTAATGAATCTTTTCCATGTATTAATTGAGATCATGCTGTTTGATTTCAATCTCTGTATCTTATTGAACTCATTCATGACCATATTCATCATTCTCATAATTTAATTCTTGCATTTTCACCCAAGATATTCAAACTTCTAAGATAGTTAAATCTGTGAATCTCTTTCATCGTTACCCTTTAATATGAGTCCTAGAATATCCATCTCTCTTTGACATAACCTCATGTTCAGTTTTTGCTCTATTAATTTTAAATTTCACTTCTCTCGCTTTTTTATCTAGTAACACACTAAAGTTTCTTTTTAGTAGGGATGGAGTGAAGTATCGGCCATGAGTATAATGTCATAAGAATATTTAATTAATCTCTTTCCCACATATATTTATTTCTCCGAAGGAATGGTTTCCTCTCATTATATTCCCATATCCCACTACAGCGGTTGAACAAATCTGATGACATTTCACAGTTTGTAGAACAGTATGAACTCTCTTTCCAATTCTTTGCCAGTCTTTTGTTTTAACTGCTCTACTTTCTGTCTCCCAAAAGGCTTTTAATCTCTACAATCTGTTTACAGACTCTCTAGCATCTACATCAAGTCCTCAAGTCTATTCTATCGATAGAATTTTCACGATCAAATGTCAATAAAGTGCCGGTTAAGGACTCGTTTGAATACATAGAACTTTCAACTAATATTTTCAAGACTAATAAAGCTTCCCTTGACCCTTTTCTTTAATAAAACAATATCATTCTTCAGAATAATATTGTTTTACTGTAGTAACTTGTGAAACACTTTATTGTCTAATATAGTTGAATAAATTAATGGAAAATAGAGTACAGCTAAATATTAGAAAGAAATTCATAACTTTACTCATTATGTTTTTTAAATATATAGTTTACATCTCGGGCATTAACCTATTAAAGGAGATATAATAATGATTCTTATTGTACTATTGTTTTCAGTTGTTGGTCTATTGAAGTCAAAAGTGAATGAATGACTAGGTACAATTTTTATTAAACAAAATAAAGATAGAGGATCTGAAATAATACGCACCAGATGAAGGGAGACCTTTAAGTTGAGAAAGAGGAGAACCTGCTTAAAAGGCCAGCGTAATTGCTACAAGGTTGATCGAGCCACTCGGAATGCTAATATTCGTGATGGAGACCTACTGTTGGTGTGGCCGTGAGATAAAAAGTGCAATTCCTGCAATTATAATGGGGAAAAATAATGCCGGAAGGACGTGTTGGTTCCAAAAACACTGTAGGAACTAGATAAATATTTTAATGTCTAATATGGTTAAATAAATTAAGTTAAAATTGAGCACAGTGAAATCTTGAATCAATCAATTACGTAGAAGCTGTAAACTACGTCAGTTCGAATTCCAACAAACGTTCCAAGAGGTGGGGTTCCAAAAATAAAAAAAGGATGAAGGAAAATAGGAAAAAGGAAATAGAGTAGTCCTGCGAGCGTCACTATAGTACGATATTTATCACCACAGTCCAACGTCTCGAGTATTTTTGATATTCCTAATGAATACATTCAAACGTTTGCTTTGTTTGCTATCTTCAGAACTGTTGTATTCTTGACGTATATTCTCCCAGAACATTGAAAATTTTTTCCTCCAATTTCAAAAAACATTTAATATTTTTCGTGCTTTCATCTTTTTAATGGCGGCTTCCTTTTATTTTTATTTTTTATTTTTGGTAATACATCTCCGTTTCTTAAAATTCTTCTTCCTAAAAACTCTTCATTCCTTATTACTACAATTCCGTCCTCTTTAATCACCTTTTTATTAATACACACACGCACGCACGCACATTATATATATATATATATATATATATATATATATATATATATATATATATATATATATATATATATATATATATATATATATATATATATATATATATATATATATATATATATATATATATATATATATATATATATATATATATATATATATATATATATATATATCCGATATATATATATATATATATATATATATATATATATATATATATATATATATATATATATATATATATATATATATATATACAGTATAGAGTTATGAACACTCTCTTTTTATGTATTATTTGTTTATAAACCTAAGATTAGCCAATGCACATTAATAAATTACACTTTGTTATTATACACCATAAAAACAACAATATATCCTTAACAAGCTTTCGCTCCTTGTTAGAAGCCTCTTTCAGGTTGAAATGATGTGGCTGCTCTGTAGAATGTTTCTCATGTCTTCCAATACTATGGTTGGTTGTTGATTAAACTTTTGTAATAAGGTGAATGGAGCATCATGGAGTTTTGCAATTGGTCTATTTTGTAGTCTCCTGTGTTTTGGTTAAAGTTTGGGATATTATTTATGCAGAAAGATTCAGCAATTTTTCTTTTATTATAATTATTTATGTTTTTGATGATTCCACTATTATTGAGGTATGAAGTGGTTTTTATTTTGTCTATGTTGAGTGAGGGCGGAGTTTTGATTGTCTATATTTAAATCGTGTTTGTGTTGATATGTCTTCTTTTAAAGTCTATAGTTTCACCTATGTATTTTAGTTGCAATTGGAGCAAGGGATGTGATATATGCAGGATTTTGGGTTAGGAGATTTAGGGGGTTTAAGGACTTTTTTTAATATAATGTTGTTTGAAGGTACCAGGGTTATGTTTTGTGGAATGACTTTTTTAATATGTTGTGTGTTTATGTGGGGTATGGGTAGAAAGTTTTTTGTGTTGTTTTCGTTAGTTTCTATAGAGTAAAATTTTGTTTTAGCTTTATTGTATGATTTATTAATTATGTATATAGGGTATTGTAGTTTTTTGAAAGTGTTTTTTAAGAAATCATTTTCAGTTTTTAAGTAGGCAGGGGAACAGATTTTAAATGCACGGAAATAAAGTGCTGAGAGGGTGGCTATTTTAATAGTTTTTGAGTGTGCTGAATACCAGTGTATGTAGCTTGGTGAAGATGTGGGCTTTCTATATATTGTGTATGATGGTTTAGTGGTGTGGTCCCATATGATAAGTGTATCTAAGAAGGGTAAGGAGTTTTGAGTAGCGGGTGGGGTTTCCATAGTGAATTGAATATTTGGGTGAATGCTATTTATGTGGTTTAAAATGGTTGTGGGATTGATTGAGATGGGGATGGCAACAAATACATCATCAACATAGCGGAGCCATGTGGTATTAGTAAGGAGGGGATGGGGATGAATGTAATAGTGTTCGATAAGTTCCATATATAAATTACTAAGCATGGGTGACAAGGGGGAACCCATACTTAATCCTTCTTTTTGTTTGTAAAACGTTTGATTATATTGGAAATAATTATGTTCGAGGGTAAGGAGGATGAGTTGTTTTAATATAGGGAAGGGGTATTGTAGGTTAATGTTGTTTTCATTGATGTAGGTACTTAGAAGTTGGAGTAGATGTGCAACAGGAACTGAAGTGAAAAGTGAGATGACGTCGTAACTTACAAATTTATGGGTTTTAGGGTTGAGGGAGGTGGTTTTTTTAATGAATTCGTCTGTATTTTTTAAGTGAGATGATGAGATTTTGCCTAAGAGTGACAATCAATTAAATGCAAAAATTTTAAAGAATATCCTACAACATAAAAATAACAAAGCATATATGACACAAATCCCACAATTTTACGGAGTCCCCAAAACACACAAACCTAATGTACCACTACGCCCTATCATAGCCAACACCAATTCTCACACTTACAAACTTGCACAGTGGCTATCCGTACAACTAAAACCCCTCTTAGGCAAAATCTCATCATCTCACTTAAAAAATACAGACGAATTCATTAAAAAAACCGCTTCCCTCAACCCTAAAATCCCATATATATATATATATATATATATATATATATATATATATATATATATATATATATATATATATATATATATATATTATATATATATATATATATATATATATATAATCGGTTTCAGATTTAGTGAAAGATATAGGAAGGATGTGAAACGAGGAGATTTAATATTAAAGAGGAATGAAAAGTTAGCGAAATTTTGCTGGGAGAAAAGAAAATTGAACAAAACAACTTGCTTTGAAGGAGATAATGTCGAAGCGAGTTGCAAGTCATTTAAATGGACTGGAATGAAACTCCTCAGACTTGGAATAAAGTTTCTCAAACCCTTACTCGAAAATGATTCAATGAACACTTATGTTATCCTTTTAGTAAGAGATCCAAGGGCAATCATGAACTCCAGAAAGACGTCTGTCACATTTTGCGAAAAGGAATATTGTTCAGACGCTAAAATACTCTGTTCAAATATGAGAGATGACCTGATGGCTTATAATGAACTTTCTAAATCGTTTCCGAGACGTATTATTCTTGTACGATACGAAGACCTTTGCCTTGATCCATTTGGGGTTGTGGAGAATATATTTAAAACGATACATTTAACTTTTCACTCTAACGTTAAAAATTTTCTTCAGAAGCATACCGTACTGACAATAAACAATAAGGCGAGTACTTTTAGGAAATCGAAAACACAAATACTAAAATGGACCTATGAAATTAATACGACTCTTCTATTCGAAGTGCAAACCTCTTGTTCTTCTATAATGGAACAACTGGGTTATAAATTAGTGTCCTCTTTGACAAATTTGAGCATCAGTGATGTGCTTGCTGGTACAAGTGTCATGTGATGATCAAATAATACTACAGTAAGTGATTTAAGCTTATTTCTTAGCATAAGCTTATTCTATGGCATTTTCAAACTAAAAGGTTATATTTTATGGTCACTAAGTGGTCTATAGTAACCTTTATAATTATTTCATATTTATTACAAATAACATTAAATCTATAAAGGGTTGAAAAGAGGGTTCCAAAATCACAGGTTGGTTCAAACAACAGATTCGTTTTGGGCTTCTGTGAGTGAAAACATTGGATATCCATTTCGTCATTCCATTAGTATTTAGTCTTAATTCATATAATCATTTGCAAATTGACAACTTGGTGATCATTCTGGTAATTTACATCAGGTTGTATCGTACGTTGTATTAACCGGCATGTTGATCGTAATCACCAATTTTTAACCTACATAGGAGTCTTATTACCTCACTGCAAATACGTCATTCATTTATTCTTCATCATTGATTTTATGTTTTCCTACAATCAAATTTGGAGTCAGATCCTACATTCAAATAATTGAGATTAAACTCTTAAAAGTCTTTTATTAAACAATATTCGCTTCAAATATTAATTATAAATTCTCGTGGATTAAACTTAGCTTTGTTACATCTATCCAACATTATCATATAGACTAGAAAAGATCAGTTAGGTTATATTAGATTTTGAGAATCTCTTTGCCCTTCAAACGTTCATTTTATATATCGTAATCTGTCGAATACTTAATTATAATCCGACGCAGAAATTAAGGCAGAATCATATCATCTAATATTTAATATGAATTACATATCTAATAATTTATTGATGAAAAAAGGAATGTGGTGGATCAAAACTACCATGCTTGAAGATGCTGCTGCCTATAAAGAGCTAAATTATATTACTTATATATACAGGGTGCTTCAAAAAAATAAATAAACAAATAAAATAAAAAATACTAATACTTCTGTGTAGAATCGTGATATATATACAGAATTTCTATTTTCTCATTTGCAGTCGAGATATTTGGCTCTGGAACCAACCTGGAGATTCGAAGAATCTGTTGATAATGATGGTGAATAAGTTGACTCCTTGAAGAAATAATGCATTTATTACTATGATAAAATGTTTTATTAGTTCTGTTTCTCTGTAAAGTAAACTTTACTTCCATATTTTTGAAGCGTCATTATATATATATATATATATATATATATATATATATATATATATATATATATATATATATATATATATATATATATATATATATATATATATATATATATATATATATATATATATATATATATATATATATATATATATATATATATATATATATATATATATATATATATATATATATATATATATATATATATATATATATATATATATATATATATATATATATATATATATATATATATATATATATATATATGAAAGTGGAGAAGATTTTGCAAAACCTCAAAAATAAAACCGAGTAGGAACTTTAAATATAGATGAAAACTGGTTCTAGCAGAGAGAAGCTGACGTTAGAGAAGTTCCTCTGTACACACACACTAACAGACCTCTTTTGAAACTTCTACTACAAATCTTGTGAAGCAAACAGAGTCCGACAGGAAAAGCACAAGTTCATTTGGCACAAATTAATTCGGAGTTAACTAATATAAAACAATACCTTGGCTGAAGTGGTAACAATATACTGAGGTTGTTAGCTGCAAGGTAAAGTGAGATAATTGTTGATAAATTGTTCCTTAGGGTATCTCCTGCAGAAATCATTGACATGTCAATTTTAAAAACTGTGAACTCTGCAGATTTTAAAAAAAATATTGCAAATTAAAAAACAGATTAGTTTAAGCAAATAAAAACACAAAAGGAAACTATATTCTTTCACCAGTTAGTTAAAACTCATTGAAAATAGGTATATTAATTAATATAACTGCAATTTAAATTTAATAATGAGTTTTTGTAATAAATTATTATTTTACAATAACATAAAAGTTTGTTAAATAAGCAAATAAAAACAAAAAGAAATCGTGTTTTCCATAACCAAATAATTTAAATTCTGAAAAGAATTGGTCTATAATTTTTAATGTTAAACCTGCAAGACAGTTATAAATGTTCGACGAGATAATAAAAAATACACAGCTATTATGATGATTCTTTCCAAAATATAAAAGTTGGTGTCTGGGTTGAAATTTTTGGTACAATTCCTTAAATTATTGTAAAAAAAATTTCTCCATTTTAAAAATGTGATTGATATCTGGTACATATACTGTATCACTTTAGAAATAAAAATAAACACTATTTACGTACTACATTATCCAAGTTACAGGAAAATATTCACCTATTAACTTCCCATTTAGTTGTAACACTTCTCTAAACCTTGTTTCTAAGTTTTGTTTTGTTCAATTTCAAAACATTCTCGAAGCAAAGTAATTCTCAGTTCAGAATCATATTTGAAATATCTTCACCGAAACAAACTACGAAAAATGTTCTTTTATTACCAAAATCAACATGATTTAAGTGAGGGATATCTGGAGAAACAATTCTCAGGGATGATGAATTTAGAGAAATATTCCTTTAAGACAAGATCAATTACAACAAAGCAAAATGTACAATACTTAGCAATTCACAACAAATTTAATGCATTTATTCAGCTTAAAAAGATGTACAATGAAAAATTATTTCGTTTTATTGATAACAATGAATGCAGAAAATATAGCAGATAATATAACAAACTTTCACTCTCTTTTTGCAAAAAGTTTCTAAAAATATGATAATAATAATAATAATAATAATAATAATGATAATAATAATAATAATAATAATAGTTATAATAATAATAATAATAATAATAATAATAATATAATAATAATAATAATAATAATAATAATAATAATAATAATAATAATAATAATAATAATAATAATAATAATAATAATAATTCAATAAGGAGAACAGAAATGTGAGAAGGATGTTGAAAGCGTAGATCGGTAAATCATTAATCCTTGGAGAGTGAGATTGGGGATCTGAACTCTGATCTTTCTCATATCTCCATTTGTGACAAAGTAAACATTGTACTTTTCCATACTTCTAAAACCAAAATCTTTATCTATCCAATTGACGTAATCTTCAAAACAACTTCGCAATTCAAATTTTTATTAGTAATTAATATTCTTGTCATTTTCTCGTGAACTTCCTGTCTTGAAATGATAACATTATTGTTGTAAACCTTAGGTACAAAGAGTAAATATCGTAAGTTAGGTTTTATTCAATCATTATTAATATATGTTCTTTACCACTAATCGTAGTTTTAACCTAGTCGTAACTTCCTCACTAAAACATCATTTCAAAATATTTAGGATAATGAAATAGCTAAAAGTGCAGGTAGAAATACACTCCTAAATTATTCATAAAAGTTGTTTCATCTGTCTGGAAATGAAGAGCCAATGCTTATTTGATACGGTGGCTTCTGAACTTAGCTGAAGTTCAAGTGTATTAGGACTTAATATTCGCTGCTCCATTTTTTAAGCTTATTCAAACTGCTTGCTAAATAAATTGCTATAAACCTTAAGTTCAAAGGCTAAATTTGAGCACTAAAATTTTGATTCAACAAGAACAAAACAAAACCCTTAGAAAATAAATGCTTTTTACGTAGTCTGTGAGCATCTTTATCAAGCAAATAAAAATACAAGAAGAACAAGTCTATTATATACTGAATATCATTCATTATACTCTGAATATCAATATTATAATAAACGACATATAATTTGATGTTCAAAATCTATTAGTGTGAAACACATAAACTCTCACGATAAAACTTGTTTAGAATAACATTAAATCACAACAAGCTTCTGAGAGGTGGATATTTTGAGGGGTCTTCAGAACTGCTCCATATAGGAGCATTGTACGGTCTTATATGTATCACATATTTTAAGTGATTTAACACACACAAGGTATTGTGTTTATAGATTAAGAGAGTGAAGAGTAACTGCTTACAACTGCAATAGAGCTATCAGAAAGAAAGCAAGATGCCGGAAGTGGGAAGTTTAGAAATTAAAGATTTGTGAAGACTTTATTAAAATCTTTCGATATGTCTAATTTCAATTAAAAATATCACCGAAAGGCTGAAAAGCTTCTGAACAAGAGTCAGAGAGAGAGGAGAAGATCATCAATAAAGATTTTTTTTTTTCTGGAATAAAATTTGGTTATTAGGGATAAAATTAGATTTATGATTTTTCCAAATTTTCATAATCCATGTTAGGGTTATTTAAATTCGTAAACTTTGGAAATTACTGTAATTGAGGTTAAAGTACGATAATTACAAAGTTGACAGGACATGGCTTCCTTTCTTTTGGCACAGGTTGGACGAAAAACATTTCCAACAGAAAAAAGAAAAGGTAGAGACAAAAAAAATCTTAAAGGCAAAATCCGTGTTTGGAAACACAGGTTTCAAGGTTCATAGGTTGAAATTGGTTTATGTTCTTAGTACTCATTCTGTTTCGGAACGAAATACAAGTAAAATGAATAATTGGAGATTGACATGAAGGTAATCCCTGAAGGCAGAGTTCATGAGACGAATAGCATCATAACAAGCAGAGTTAAACCAAAGTTTGTCAGTTTTAATGGAAAGGAAAGAGAAAGGAATGTACTCCTCCATGCAAGAGAGTAGAGAAACACCTCAGCTATGCATTCTGAAAATTTCGATGGATTCCCCCCTCTAAATGGCTATTCATTACGAGAGAAATCAAAGAAGTATAACCGAAAGTCCGACTAGGTTGCAACACCAAAATGCAAAAAAACGTTTCCTTGTAGTAGGCTTGAGCCTATCCTACGAAGACTTAAAGAGATAAAACAGTATAGAGATAAAAATATGATCGGAGGAACCCAGGGATGAACTGAAAGAAGTCCATTGGCGGAGGTGAGAATAAAATCATAAAAATTATAATTTTTAAAAGGGACAAGAGAGGGTATGTTCTATTTTGGAGTTTAAATTGAGTAAGAATCTATTATTGTAGATAAAGCTAAAAGGTACGTAAAAAAAAAAAAAAGAAAATGACTTTGGTCATAGAATGATAAAAGATTTTAAGCCTTTAAAAAATGGAAAAAAAATATCTGGAAACATGAAATTAAAAGCACGAGAACTGACAACGTTGCTGCATACTCACAACAACTATCTGTGGATCAAAATTTAAGACAGAGACTTGTATAACGGAACAAAGTAGGGTGGAATGTAGGAACTCTCCAACACCTGAGCTTCAATTAAGAACAAGAAATAATGTTTTCAGAAAGAGAGAGAGAGTATTCAACAATGAGCAAATTAGACTCGAGGGTGTGGATATTGCAAAAAAAAAATTAGTAAAGAAAGAAGAGAAGACTGCACCGGAATAATTTAATAACTCAGAGGCAGCTCGGACCCCATCATCAGAAGCCAGAGGCCGCCAGTTTCCGTTACTGATAGAGTGGGGATGAGAGAACAGGATGAGAGGCTATCTTTGGAAGCTACCTCTCATAGATTTTCTGAGGCCATTTTTGTTGTTAATAGTACGTTAATATTAAAAAAAGTACGTGATTGTAAAAATAGTGTAAGTAATGTGTGGGTGTGTGAAGAAAGAAATTCCTCTTTTAGAAACCTACAGAGAGTCCAGTAATATACAATACCTATTGCATGAATTAGGTACAAAAGGAACGAACCACTGAGTACAGTCGTGTATCGAAATGTTCCAATTCACTTTAACATTTAAAGTTTATTGTGTGGTGATTACATCGTTTCCAACAGATCCTTTTTCTCCCCCTTATATATATATATATATATATATATATATATATATATATATATATATATATATATATATATATATATATATATATATATATATATATATATATATATATATATATATATATATATATATATATGTATATGCAAGTGTGCTTGTCTTTGCGTCCAACATGAATGATAGCAAATTAAAAAATTCGAGGAGGAGGTGGGGGGTTGGGGTTGGGTGGGGGGTGAGGGGTGGGGGGGTTGGGTGGGAAGGCGCCAGTTTATAATTTTCCCCCGGTTAACAAAATTGCTAGTTAAGCCCCTGTGCGACGGGAGAGTTCAAAAGTGCAGTGTTTATTGTAATAGCGGTAGTATGTAGCTAGTTACTCAGCAATTCTACGGGAAGAAAGAGACTAGAATGTTAGTGAAATCCCTAGACTTCACCTTTTCAAAGGAGAGCTACATGAGTGGAACCACCCCAGATGTGTGGAGCATACTCCATACAGGGGCGAACAACACCTCAATAAAGAACAAACAACTGGGATGTGAAGAAACTCCAAACTCCAAACTCCAAAGGTGCATCAGAACACTCAACCTCTTAGAAGCTTGTTTAGAAATAAAAGTAATGTAGTCCTTTCAAGAAAGATACACCGAGAATTTTAAGGACAGACGAAGGTTTGAGTTGAATGTTTTCGTAGAAGATATCATAGTTATGTGGAAGGTTCTGTCGAGAAGAGAGACGGAGGAATTGAGTTTTGGTGGCATTGAAAACAACCATGTTTTCTCTTCCCCAATTTGAAAAACGAGAAAGGTCAGAGATTAGTTACGCCAAGACTACCCTCCTGGAGTCAGTTAACTGCTGTTGGGATAAGCGATTTTCAAATTGCAAGTAGTAATGAAGGGTAGAGTCATCGGTATAGGAGTGGATAGGAGATGAGGTAATAGAGAGGTTATTAAGAATAAATAAAAATCGAGTTGGGAATAGGATAGATCCCTGAGGAACACGACTATTAATAGATTTAAAGTAAGAACGGTGGCCTTCTACGACAGTTGGTATAGAACGACTGTAAACTAATTCAAAGAGACGAAAAGATTGCAAACAGGGTTGGTGATTTTTTTGATTTTTTTAAAAAAATCAAAAAAATCAAAAAATCAATGATTTTTTTGATTTTTTTGATTTATTTGATTTTTTTGATTTTTTTGATTTTTTTAAAAAATAATAAAACTGTTTTTTTTTTTTTATTTGTTATATATATATATATTGCAAGTTATGTATTTAATTTATGGATTAATGATTATGCATCAAAAGTGCTTAAATTTTATTTCTTTTATAATTTATATAGAGGAATATTGTTTTCTTATAATGTTGTATAAAAATTTAAATGGTTGAAAATTAAAAGGAATTGTCTTTTCTGTTTTCTCTTTTGTTTATAACCTCAAATTGCATTAGATTAAAGCTCAATAAAATTTTGTTGAAGATTTGATTGAATATATATTAGGAATTCTAAACTCTAACAGTTCTATATTGGATAAATTATATTAATGAAGATCAGATTCTTGTATTACCCTATATGAAATCTTGAACCAAATATTAAGGAAGTTATATTTCTAATATATAAACTACTTTAAAGTATTTTAACACAGTAAGAAGGAACTAATATATCTGTTATATCATTATGTATCAAAAAATATGACAAAATAAAACAAATAAAAAAAAACAGTTTTATTATTTTTTAAAAAAATCAAAAAAATCAAAAAAATCAAAAAAATCAAAAAAATCATGATTTTTTCATAAAAAAATCAATTGATTTAATCAAGTGATTAAATCAATTTGATTTAATCAATGCCAACCCTGATTGCAAAGGAGGGAAGTTTGGAAATCAAAGCTTTGTGCCAGACTCTATCGAAGGCTTTCGATATGTCCGTCGATCAGCGAAAGATTCATCGAAACGCAGAAGAGCGGAAGACCAAGAGTCAGAGAAAAGGGAATGAAGATCACCAGTAGAGCGCTCTTTACAAAAACCATACTGGTTGTTAGAGATAAGATTAAAAAACTTGAAATGTTTCCAAATCTTCCTGTAAAGGATAGATTCGAAAAATTTAGAAAGAATAGAGGCTAAAGAAATTGGGACTATAGTTGAGAGGGGTTCCACTTTTTTGGCTCATAGTTTATCAAGGCAGGGTGCATGCTCAGAAGCACAAGTTTTGAGAATTACAGGAGTGATATTTTTACGACAGTACTCTTTCTTAATGAGAATTCATAAAAGTACAACTCAAGTCAGACAACGTAGCAGCACCGAAGTATCAGAAATGTATCTTCGGTGAAGGCGGGGAAATTCTCGTGTTAGACTTGAAAAGACAGAACAAGATATAGAAGAGAGATAAGAAGGTTATAGGATAAACCCAGAGAAGGAAAAAGTTTAACAGTTTAGGAAAAAGGTTAAGTGGTTAAAAAAAGATCAAGTATATTGGGTATATAAACAAAACGGTCAGTGATACGTTTAGGGAGTTGCACCAACTGCTCAAGGTTGTTCTAAATAGAAATATGATAGGCGAATTAATCAGAAGTATCATTTTAACTAGATAAAACCCATCGGTGGTGGTGAACGTTGAAATCACTTAAAATGATCATTTCAGAGAAAGGAGAAGATAGAATGTGCTCTACTTTAGAGTATAGATAGTCGAAGAATTTTTGTAGTTCTTAGAATTATTTGATGAATAGACAGAACACATAAATTTAGTTGTAGAATTACAAAAAAAGCTTAAGCTATAAAATAGATAATTCAAAAGACATTCAAATTAGATATACGAGAGCAACTAACACAATTGCTGACATATGTGCGACATATGTCTTTGACTGAAAATTGAAGATAGAGACAGTAGGAGGTAAAAGAGGATCGTTTACTGCCAGAGCACTTAAGCTCCTGAGTTCAGAAAAGAACAAAAAAAAAAAAGGTCTAGAAGAAGAGGGTAATTCTTTGATAAAGTGGAAATTAGACAAGAGACGAAGAATGTTGCAGAAATTAATGAAAAAAGACCGTGCATCAGGGTAAACCGAAAGCGAATTCTTGGCGGCACCATCTTCATCATCGAAGGCCGTCAACTCCCAAGTAATAATGGGGTGAGGGGTGTACGAGGGACTTTGTTTTTATGCTTCTCCTCCAAAAATATCCGGGGCAACATTATGTTTGGTCATTTATTCTATTTAAATAGTGATTTACTCACGTGTTTGAGGGCGTCGGTTCGATCCCAATTTAGGATCCAAGGTATATACTACCAAGAAAAGTTCCTCTCCTAGAATAGGGCAATACCCGTGAGATTTGAACTTTTTAATAAAAAAATGTATAAGTGCTTGTGAATTTATAGAGACATTTGAAAACAGGGGAGGGTAGTGGTAGCATTGGCACTCTAATATGATACGAGGGTACCCTAAAATCCCTGTGAGGTTGAAACGCAAAAACGACAACGGAGTCGGGGTCACTTCCGTCGCTTCGGACGACGCTACGTCTTCCTCCCTACATATATATATATATATATATATATATATATATATATATATATATATATATATATATATATATATATATATATATATATATATATATATATATAATATATATATATATATATATATATATATATTCAACTTTTAAACTCTGCTGCACCATGATTCGAACCCCGACATCTTGGATGATAAGCAAGAGTGTTACCTCCGAGCCAAGACAGTTCAGTAGGAAATCGCTCTGGGAAGGCTCACAGACGTGGAGGTAACTCTCTTGCTTATCATCTAAGAGGTCGAGGTTCGAATCCTGGTAGAGCAGACTTTATAATTAAAATATATATATTAAACTCCACGAGCGTTGTAGTGGTTTTAATCTTTCATTTATATATATATATATATATATATATATATATATATATATATATATATATATATATATATATATATATATATATATATATATATATATATATATATATATATATATATATATATATATATATATATATATATATATATATATATATATATATATATATATATATATATATATATATATATATATATATATATATATATATATATATATATATATATATATATATATATATATATATATATTAGAGGTGGACCGGATAGTAATTTTTTACTATCCGCAGATGCGGATGCGGTTGCGGATATTCAATTGCGGATATCCGCAGATGCGGATGCGGATAGTTTAATTTTTTCAGTTTTTGCCATAGATTCTTGGAATTTTAAATATAATATCCAGAATCTATGTTACTAGGGTGTGGGACGGGGAGCCAACTCTTGAGCACCCCACCAACCTCTTTCCCCAACCTCCACCCATTTAGAAAAGGTTATATATTATATATATATATATATATATATATATATATATATATATATATATATATATATATATATATATATATATATATATATATATATATATATATTATAGCCAGTAATTCAATATTACCTTCACACTTCACAGTTTCACATATTCCATTTCAAGTTAATAATTGGTAAGTTATTTTTAGAAATAAAAGCTTTTGGGCTCTTTCAGGTGAAAGTTTGGTTCGCTTTTCGTCGTAAATGAGGCCTGCTCCACTGAAAAGACGCTCACTAGCAACACTAGTTGAAGGACATGCTAAATAAGTCCTTGCCAGCTCAGCAAGAAAAGGGAAACTTTTGCAATTATCTCTCCACCAAACCAGTTGGTCTTTATCTGTTTCCAAACGTGGGAGTTTCAGATAATTTTCAATAATTGATATTGTATCCTTTGACGCTTCTGAATGTGATTCTTCATCGCTGCTGGAAGCTAGAAGATATTTCATTGATTTAGCAATGCTTAAGCTAACAGATTTTGTTTCTTTTGTATCTGAGAGCTTTTTGCTTTTTCTTGAAAGGCTTTATTTTAGCTGTTTCTATCATCTCATCGCATAAGCATCCTAATTTGATTTTAACATTCTGAGAAACAAGGGATTTAAAAAATTTTGTTTTGTACCTAGGATCTAAAAAGGTTGCAATTGTATAAGCATCATCATTTTCCAGGTTTTCAAATCTGTCGTTCATCTCCTTCATTAATGTTTCAACTCTTCTCGTGGAACTCATTAAAATTGGCGGGAACCAGTATAAACTCCGCGAATGATTCCGTATCTGACTTGCGTGCGAAGTTCTCACTTTGCGCCTTGTCGGTTGTGTTTCAGTAGGGTAATAGAATGATGTTCAACAGTAGAAAACTTTCCAGTTTGTGCGTTAAATTACATGAAACTTCAACGGCGTGCGGTTTTCTTTAATAAGGTTTAGTTATATTGCTAATTCAAAGGGCTTAGTGCCATCAACAATATCTCCGACTCACTAATTTATTAATTCAATAAATCGATCCATGCGTATGAGACACTGTTCATCGTTGTCTGAACCTTGCAGATCATTAATAGTGTGCCTACTTTTTCAATGACTCTGCCTGCCTTCGAAGGCGTGCTCAGATTAAGGCAATCAAACGCCGGTCGACTAAATTGCGCTCAATCTCCTATAAGCATATGCAACTTGGCAATATCTTAAGGCGGTGTTTGAAATATCCTTGCTGACAAGAAAGTGGACAGCAATTTATCTAAATTCATTGGCTTCATTGTCACCGATTCCTGTTCAAGATTCAATTCTTGACGACCGAGGATCAAGTGGACAACGAGACAGCATAATAGATCGGCAATAGAAGGAATTGCGGCCGATGTATCTCTTTCAAAATCACTGATAAGTGTAATAATACTAGAGCGGCGGCTAACAAGACACCTATTATATTCTTCGCGAACGCCTTCATAAATCATTATTATAAACATCATGACTTATCCTGAGAGGATTTGGATATTGCCAGGTCATTGTGTAAGGTCACTTCACGATTATTTTCACTCACTTGGGAACCGTAGGAAAAAGTGGTTATTTCTGTAGTAAAATTTTGTGCTGAATCATTGAATCTCACTTGCCCAGTAGTAAAAATACGTCATCGTATTGTCCGGGTCTTTTCTTTCAAATAACTAAGAGAGTTTCAAATAGAGGTCTCTCGTCGCTTACGATAATTGCATTAGATTCAGTTTCAGAATGGAAAGAGGTTCAGTGTTCGACTAATAATAGTATCTTTTGCCCTTTTTGAAAGTTAATCGATTATATATGCAGAATCAGACGTATATTATGTTCTTTACCTACACTGGATGGGTGCATGGCGACAATCTAAATTGAGGCGGGTATAATGTGATTTGAAAAGGTAAGACAAAATAAATGAAGCTTAATTCTAAGTCAGGTAAAGTTTATTATTGTCAATTGTCCTATAACTAGGAAACCGGGCGAGAGTGTCAATATATTCGCACTCAGGTTGGAACAGTAGCAAACCGAGCCTACCCCGGTCTTTCCATGCGTGCCCATGACAATTTGCGACGGGCATTCCTACATAATATGCCAGCAGTAGTGGAACACGAATGCATGATTATATCAACCATGAGGGTGCAACTGGTCAGAAGATGCAATATGATAGATAGTCAGGTTGGCAAACAATTGTAATGAGTTGTCAACCGAAAAAATCGTCGAAGAACCTGAGGTAGTAACTATTTCCCAGGTCAAAACATAACGACAGAAGAGCGATGCCTGTAGTGAGGCGGTCAGAAGATATTATGACAGGCCAAGGAACTCTACTAGAGCTGTAGTTGAGTCAGCGCCTACCACACCGCCCAAGCCCGCAAATAATCGTTCAGAATATAGGAATAACCGTGGTAATGGTAATTCAGCGCCAAGATCCACTGGTAGATCATCAAAATCCGATTTCTTCTGCACGTATTGTGTAAAAAATAATCATACTCTCAGCTATTGCTATACTTATAATGATGTATGCGCATATTGCAAACAGCAGGGGTATTCTGCAAAAGAATGTTCACAGACAAAGTCAAAGCAATCAAATAATCAGTCCTCACAAGCGGCTCGAACACATAAATAAAATGCCCATACTGCTCTGCATTTAACATCTGGGGAAAATTGTCCCGGCCGTGGAAGTCCCGATCTAAAGGTCGTGAAAGTAATTGCCTCAACGAAATAATCAGCGGGGTGTAGTTAATAACACACGGAGTACACGTGACAACTCTCATTCAAGAAGGAGCTAGTGGCGGAGCACAATCTTTAAACTGAGTGACTCCGTATCCATGGGTCAGGCTGCGGAGGTTAGTGATGGTAGCTCCAGTTCAAATGTATTGACCCAAAAACCAAGTGAGACTCCCGAAAATATTCAGATCCTATTTAATCGGGCTGACAGTCAACCCTTATATGTGGATGTCATCCTTGAGGGATATTCGGGCAGACCTTACGATTGCCTAGTTGATAATGGGGCATGTTTAAGCCTAATTAAATCTTCGGTAGTGGATGAGCTCATCGGTGTTCACAAACATGCTTCAACTATTCGAACGATTAGCGGCATTGGTCATACTGCCGTGAAAAATTCACATTTTGTCTATTAAGTCTTTCGTTTTAGGAGTGGCTTCAGTACCACTCAAACTGAATTCTACGTTGTCCCATCTCAGTTCCTGGAGGATTCGTTGGTGCTGGGTGTTCCTCTTTTACGAGCAAATAGTCTTCTCCCGGATATGTCTACATATCAGTTATTACTAAGGGATGAAGATAAGTTTCTCGTGGTAGCTTCAATCCTACCAAAAGTAACACCACTATCGAACCACGAACAATCGAAAAATATGGAGGTAGGAGCGCATCAGTAGGATTTATTTCTATAAATCTATGTAATTTTACATATTCTCTCTAGAACTTCTATTTAGAAGGTCTGAGTGAGGAGAACTTTCATGTGCTACCCGGAATACTCAGTGAAGGCGATTCTTCAGTAGTAGCTGTTTACAACGGTAGCGAATCATCCAGATTCATACCAAAGGGATTCTCAGTGGGGTCTGCTTTTCCTATATCAGAGACCACTGATATTTCCATTTATAATATCTGTAATATCGTTCTAAGTCTCTGTTCTGTATGACTTTATGCAGTAAAATAGATGCGTGTAAAGCCAAGAATGGCTTTTCTGTAAGCAGAGAAACAGGTCACCTTTTTTTCATGGTTGCTAAACGTCACTGGATAATATTATTTCAATGTAGACAAGTTCTAATTGTTATTTTCTTACTATATCGAAATTACTTCGAGGTTTTTTTGTTATTTTTTTTTTTTTATTTTTATTATCTTCCTCATAAATTTAAAGTGTATTTGAAGTGTTCCAGAATCTTCTATATATTAATTTCTTTCCTTATAACAATATAATACTTTCTTGTCTGAGGATTTACGGCGGCGGGAGAATAATAACATTGTGACGTTTAGGTTTTATTGACCAGTATGGTCTTAATTGACTTAATCATAATTATGTACCAATTAGAACTATATAACATAAATCAGTTGTAGTTTTATACGATTCCATAAGTTATTATAAAAAAAAATGGACTATAATAATATTCCATAATTTCAGTGTGTTCAGAAGTTTATCGTATCGGTTCCAGTGGACCACTGAATTGCCCAAGAAAATTGAGCTGTATCATAAGTATTGTAGTTGAGCATTAGATAAAATAAATATATAATGAGCAAGTTAAGGAAATTTTATTCGCAGTAATAATTATTAATAAATTAATTACTCTACCAAATAATAAATATTCAAGTCTAATTCCAGTGTTACTGATTTCACTATAATAATGTAAGTGGATAAATAAATAAGGAATCGGTGGTTTATGCGATAATTTGTTAAAGTGTGAGTAACTTACCTGATGACCTTCATATAATATAATAGCAATACAAAATAAATTTCAATGAAGAATGTAAAAGAAGACCGCATTTCCTTTACCTAATTTAATCGATTCCATTTTCAATATGAGTATGCAGAAGTTTGTTCTTCATTATTATTATATATATTATTTTCATTCTTACAATTTCTAATTCGATTTAGTTGCTATTCATTAGTTTGTAATATCTGGATAATTTATCAGTTTAAATATCGATTTTTTGATGGTCAAAGAGCAAATGTAAGTAGTATATGATGTAGTAAACGGCTTTCTCTACACCTACTGTCATCATTATGTATAATTTTTTTCTTTACTTTGATATATTTCTCCTTCTTTTTGGTATATATGTGTAATATTATTAGGTGATTATTCAGTGATCTCAGCCATATTCTATTTTATTTTCAGAGAATGCATGTAATTTATTGTATGATTTTGGTCATCTTTGTCGCGGTATCACTTCTAATTTATTTAATAGAGAATCTTGTGAGGTTCTAAAATATAATATGATCAGGCTTATTTAATTTATTGACGAACGTAATTATTCGGTATCCATAGCACATTTTCAGATAAGTCCAACATAATAATTAATATATGAATCTTCAAATATATTTAGTAAAATATAATAAAAAATTATATATAAGGTTAAAATTTATACGTTTTTGATTTCTTATATTAGATAATGCTAAATAATGTTTATACAAACAATAATGATCAAAACTTCGTAGTTATTGATGAAGAGCGAAGAGATGTGCGGAAGTAGCCACCTTGAAGTTTGCAGATTGGTAGTCAAGGTTCTCTCGTATTTTCTCTGGTTATCATACTAACCTATACTACCTACACCTATACTATACTTACCCTGTTAATATAACCTGAACTATACTGAGTCGTAAATAATAATAATAATAATGATGTGGATGAGATTGATTTGCCATGTGTCATCGAATATAATTACATAGGCAACTCGGACTTATAGGTGCGGGCTATAACACCATTGGTTCATTTTGAGAAAGTAGTCAGGTTAAGTTGCATAGTTTGATCTTTATATCTTCTCACTAGTAGTAGACACGTTACTAAAAACTGTGTGATGGCATGGTATAATCTTAACAGAGAACGTAGATAACAATACATGTAATTTAATAACACAAAGTAGTTTATAAAGTCAATAGTTTTAATTAGAAAAATTTACATAGTAACATGTTAATTCTCAACCATACAAAACTTTAGTAAATCCTTTTAACTATTAAATAATTACAAGTCAACATTATATATAATGCACAAACTAATATAATAACCAAAATAATATAAAACTGAGAGAAATCAAGATATTCAAATAATCCATAATGATCATTAATAATTGTAATAATCTATTTCCATAACATCTATGTAAGGAACCTGTTCTTCGATTAGAGTCAGCTTAATTATATAATTCCCTACATGACCCTCTATATAATTTAATGATATAACTCACATTAAATAACCTATTAAGAAGTAGGTATCATTTAAAACCAGTAATAAGACTTTAGTACTGATTAAGCCTAACTATACGGCAAAATTCGTAAAAGTGATGTAAACACCTTATAATCCCAAAACGTGAAATGGTAAAGACCTAATACAACAATATAATAAATAAAAAAGTAAACATATATAAATTAAATCTAGGAGGTGCGAGTGACTAGTCAAAAATAAAATAATACAATTTGCATTGTGAATGATTAGTGATAATAATAATAATTAAGAAAACGCAATCGTTAGTCAAAATATCATTATATCCAGCAATTGTAATCTTACTCGGGTGTCGAATGTTACGCTTGGGTCTCAACATCACTACTTCTTATCGAGATATTAGTCAACCCTACAACCATTTATTTATAACAGTACAATAACAATACTAATAAGAAATACCTACTATAAATATCCCAGTAAAAGTCTTAGTAAACTATATTTTTTCTGTACACTCAACCAAAATTGTCATATAATCCCCATAATAATAATATAATAATAATTTAATTAATCAATGAATAATATAATAATAAATAATAATATTAATGGAATCCTAATTAATTATATATAATTATAAAAATCTAAAGTAAAATATGATAAAGAATAATTTTAAAATATTCATAACATTATTATCCCCATTATTATTATCTTTATTTTAAATTTCTATTCAGTCTTCATATTGTTATTATTATTATTCTGTATATTATTTATTACTCTATTATTATTATTATATTATTATATTATATTTTTACTTACCTGCAAATTTACCATTAACCTGTAACATAAATTTCGCTAGATCCGTGCCACATTTAACAGTTTATATACGTGTATTGAGATAATATTTCTATTATACGCATTATCTATTATATATCTATATATAATATATATATATATATATATATATATATATATATATATATATATATATCATAAACATTTCTATCCTTCGGGAATCTGGTTTTTATAATGAACAACAGAATCAGAGCTCGGAACATTCTTCAATAAATATATAGTTAAAAATATGTCTTTTATTATTCACAAAAATTAGTTAAAATCACAGGAGAATTAAAATCTAAGGTTAACATATAAATCATTAAAATAACTCGACGTTTCGGGATTCATATTCCCATCATCAGGAGAAACAATAGTTTAAATTATCAGTAAAAGTTATATAATCATTTATCTGTAAAAGAAAAAAGTATACACAAAATGAAAACATAATTTATCAAAATGACTGGGGGGTAAAAACAAAATCAAAATTATAAACAATAAATGAGTAAAAATAAATGAATTATAAAATAGGAGACGAATGAAAAATAATTAAAATGATAAAACTAGAAATTAATAGTCAGATAAAGGACAGGATAAACGGTATATTACGATTATTAGACTAACGGAATTGTAATTGGAAAGGGCCACTGTCACTATTAAGCGATGGTTTTAGACTAGCAATGTATATGGATTCCAGAATTTTTAGGTCATTTGATTGGTTGGTTTGTGAAATTATTGGAAAAATGGGATGGGTCTATATGGTGATGTTTGTTGTAATTATGGGTTCTAATGCTGGATGGGGAGGGGTATGAGAGGTTCATGCCAGTTCTGGGGAAATGCCTCTGTGCTCGTCGCATCTGACAGCGAGTTGGCGAGTTGTACTGCCAACGTAGGTACTATTACATGTACCACAAGAATATTTGTAAATGATGGACGGAGGTAGAGGGTAGAAGGTTCTTGGGCCTAGGTGATGAGTAGTAGGACAAGAGCTATTGTAGGGCAGTGAAGAAACAAAAATGTAAAAAGTTGCCTGATCATATGTGCGATTTAGCAGTCGCCCTGTTGTGTAGTAGCGTTCAATATTGTTCAATTTGCCGATTTGAACAGTATATAATTAGAAGGTCCAATAAAAGATGGGGAGTAATTAATTTCATTAGCAAAACGGATGTATAGTGTTACTATTCATACATGATACGGCTTACTGACGATGTTTTGTTATATTAAGGTCTTATCCTTAATAATGCGTAATTATACGATTTATATCCTGTTTTATCCTGCACCATACTTAATTTCTAGTTTTATATTAATTACCATCTTACTGCTATCTTTAACAATTACATACTCGTATTTCTTTCGTGCGATTTAGTTGTTTGAATTTTGTATTTTAGTCTGTTATTCCATATTTGGATATAATGTCTTATCTTTGTGGCATATTACCTTTGTCTTATTTACAGATGACAAATGAATTATATACAGAAATATCTTTACCTTAATTGAAAAGATGGTTTTCCTCGATGATGGCGAATATGATCGAAAGTCGGAGTTATTTTATTGATATATATGTTAGGTTAGATTTTTAATCTGGTGATTTTAATAATTTTTTGTGATGGATAAAAAGAATTAATTTTAAACTTAATGAATAAAATTTAATCTGAGATTCGAAGTTTGCACAATTTTGTTTGTCTTCGCATATAACACTAGATTCGAAAAATTAGCGAAAAAGTCGTGGTGATGTATATGGAAATAAAAATATTCTTGCAGATGCCTTATCTCGTTCTCCAGTTCCCGCATCCGAATAGTATAATGTAAGCTATTATTATTTATATATAGATAAATATTCCGGTTTTGAAGTAAGTTATATATATTATATAAATCTTCTGAGGGAAAAATAATTTAACATCCCATCCGTAGTAGTTTTAATTATAATTTATACTAATAATAATAAAAATCATCATTTACCTTAGGTGGTATATTTGTGATAGATTCCCTTGTTCCGATGAATTTTGGCTTTTGGTATATATCATCCTGAACAGGGCAGTGCACTGCAATTGAGAATTCAGTAAATTGTGGGAAATTAATTAAGTTACTGTGCATCAATATAAGGAGGGCACCCGTCACGAATGTGATTGGACCAAAGTTTGAATAAATACTATTGAATGTGAAAAGATTCTTATACAGACTAGTGTGTGAATTGTAGGAATAATTTAACTTTTATGTATTCATTTATACATTTGGTTTTTAAATAAAGTAAAATAATATTATTAATTATAATCAATCATATCAATAAATATATATCAATTAATTAAATTTTCATATAACAGATGGTAAATGAATAGATAAATATTCTGTTAATATTACAAAAAAAAGTAAAATCTTATTAATTATTATATTATTTATTATATATATTTTTATTATCCTGTGGTTATTTTATTATCATATGTATTATCCATTATTATTATTTTGATTCATTATTATTATTATTATTTCCTATTTTCATTATTATTATCATTATGTATAATCTATTACTTAGTAAAGATCACTTAAAAGAACGGTGATTTTTCTGAAAATACGAGTAAAAAAGAATGATGATATATTTGTGTGGCTGGTAAACACCAAGCCCGGTCTTAATGGGGAATGGTATAGTGTATCTCATTCAATAGAGATTATCGCGGAGTGTTTCCAAAACGGCTATAATAAGATAGTGTACGGAGAAAGTTTGACAACGTAGTCAATTGATTCGAGTTAATGGGTGTAATCTTAGAGAGTTCCATTTAAGAAGGGTGTAATGAAGTTAGTGAGAGGCCATTATTGGCGGGGGATGGGATGAGACGCTAGTTGTGAAACACAGTGTATGTTTGTTGATAGAACAACAAGTAGAATGAATGGGAAAAGTTAACTAACACAATATAACATTTTTCATCGAGCAAACAAAAACTATTTGTACTTTTTCTACTGATAGTATTATTCTGCGTGGCAAATGGGATGACTACACTATAGTTTTATTCCAGATAGGAACATCCGATTCCGGTCGTGAAAAATTTATGATTATATTGACCAATCTTCAATTAACCTCTTCAAAACCGTATTTTTAAAGAAGCTTTTATCTTTAAGTGCACTAGATACTTACAAACCGTAGAATTCATTTTCTTACGCGGAGAACTAAAAAGGAATAGTATAAAATACTATTACTACCACAATTCGTCGAGTGAAGTATAGACATCCTAAGAAAACATTCAAAATTCAACACTCAGAATGATATGGTATCTTGAAGGAAGATTATATTTGTGGGGAAGATTTTGTTGAGAAGATCCTCGAGATGCAAGAACTGTGCTTTGGAGATATTAACATGAATCATTCTTTTTCTGCCTCAGTTAATAAAAAGAAAGATCAAAAATTGCTCCAATCTCGTTCTGGTAAACATTTGCTATATGAAGTGGAGTGGAGCACCTTTTGAAATCAGAGGAGTAATGAAAGGTTAAGCGTATGGATAAGTGGCGTTATGACTGAGAAAAGGTGTTTGAAAACAAGCAATAAAAAAAAGAGTTGGGGATAGAACAGAACCCTAAGGAACCCCAATATTAACAGACTTAGGGGTGATCGGCTGCGGTCTACAACAGTTATTACAGCAGCTATTGTAGACTGTAGCGTATAGAACTACCTGAAAGGTAGTCATTGAGAAGGGTATATAGAGAAGGATAATGACTGAAAGAAAGAAGTTTAGATATTAATTCTCTGTCTCAGACTCTATCGAAGGTTTTCGATATGTCCAGCACAACAGTAAAAGATTCACCGAAATCTCAACTAGTAAAAGAAGGACAATAATCAGGGAATAGGGAAAGAAGATCTCCCTTAGAATGTTCTTTACCAAAACCATATTGGATATCAATGATAAAATTAGTAGAATGTTTCCAAATATCCCTGTTAAGAACATATTCTAAAAATTGGAAAAAACAAAGATTAGTGAAAAGATGATAGCTAGAAGGTTGAGAGGTTCTCCTTTTCCAACATGGGTTGAATACGCTTTCTGTTCCATCATTAAGGAAAGCTCAAAGAAGAAAAGAAGACAGGCAGATACGAAAGTTTACCACGTCAGGGTGCATACTCGGAAACATAAGTTTTGATAATCATAGAAGAGATACCTTCAATACTATACTCTTTCTTAGTCTTAATGTCAGAGTAGAGAGAGAGAGAGAGAGAGAGAGGGAGAGGAAAGAGAGATAGAGAGAGAGAGAGAGAGAGAGAGAGAGAGAGAGAGAGAGAGAGAGAGAGAGAGAGAGAGAGAGAGAGAGAGAAGATAGGAGATAGATAGATAGAAATAGATAGATAGATCATAGATAGATAGATAGATAGATAGAATAGATAGATAGATAGATAGAGAGAGAGAAGCAGAGAGAGACAGAGACAGTAAATTCCTGTTTTGAAGTAAAAGCAATTTAGGTAAATAAGATGGAAGAGATGGGAGAGAAAAAGAAATAAACAATTAAACTTGGTAAAATAATTATTCGTATCTTGAAATATATAGTATAACTATATACTGAGTGAGGAACTTGGATATAATCCTCGCGGCTCAGATCAATAGGTCACTGACATTAATGGAATTAATAACAGATAACGTTAGTTTCCCACATCTGTGCAACAGTGTCTAAGACAAGCCTACAAATAGTTTTGCGACGACAGGTGCCCCCTATCCTCAGAGTTTTTAATTGGTGAAAGGATCTTATAGTACACATATCGCGTTTTCTCGTGTGATATTAGTGCAAAGATGATCACCTACGATAACTGGTTTATTAAAGTATTGATGATGAAGAGGAATGATGCAAGTACCGCAGACAGGTTTGGGATAGGGTAGGAAAGGCTCTTGATCATCAGAAATAGCAACTATTTTCTCTCGCTCAATTCGTCTTTAGACGAGCGGTGACTAATGTGTTACACAACGAATTCTTTTGTAATAAACACATTAATGATAATGTGTCCTTTACAGGTGGTTTTCAAATAAAGTGGGATTCACTTTGAACAAGTGTACGGATGGAGCTAAAAAATTTGGGATTGACCGAGGATTCCAATATGTACCTTGCGCAAATGATATACAGAATGAGATAATAATCTGGAATTAGTCTCCCCAATGCTTCCCGTTAACCGAATCAAAACGTGAAACTGGGTTGCTAAAGGAAACCATATAGATTACCGGATCTCTTGAGTGTGGAAAGTTAGTACTTCCAGGCCTGGTCTATTTGTTGTAAAAATACCATTTTGTTATATAAATATTTCAACATACATACTCTCGACTCAGGTGTACATGGCTAGATATGATTCTGATAGTAGACTCAGACCAACCGGCATTTAGAATTCCATGATAACAATAAAGTCTGTAAAGTCCAAAAGATATCATATGAGAGACCACATGAATAAATCTTTGGCAACTTAACAAATTTACAATAACTTCACATATTTACAAATTAATACATCTCTCCATTACAAATTAATTCATTTCAAAAATAATTCTGTTAGTGTTTAGTTTATATTTGTTTAAGTAGATGTTACATAATATCATACACTCGACGAATAAAATATATAATAATAGATATCAAAAATAATTATGATATAAATCAATAAATAATTAGTATTTATGTGATAAATTGTTTGCAGAAAATGAATATTTCAATAACGTAAAATTATTAAAAAATAGAAGATATAATAATTTTTCAATTTACTGCGAGAGTTATAAAATACGAGAATTGATTACCTTCTGGAAAATAATTAAATATAATAATAATAATAAATTAATAGTGATAATTATCAACTACAAGTAATATCACTAATAGTAAAAATAAGAACATTAAATAACATTGTGATCAATGAAAGAATTATTTATTCTAAATCAATACCATATACTAAACTGAGATTGAAGACAGCTCCTATTTATAATTTACTATCATTATTATACATATTTACCATCATATCAGTTTAAATCTATTATTCTCTCGCTAAGAAAGGTTTATCGTTGAAGATCCTGAATATCTTTTTCGATTTGTTATCGTCTGACCCGGATAAAGTCATCTTATAATCTTCTTTCAAGTTTTCTTTTACTTATTTACTATTATCTTAACCCTTTCGCGTGTCTCGATGTATTTCATAATTTAAATTATGGTATCTTGAACATATAATATTACAATAATACATCAGCGTTTCTCTTATTTCGGAACAACATTAGTCTCCTATCATGAAACCTTTTGCCCAAATAGCTCATAATGAAATTACAAATCAACATCTATTCGGAACATTTTAACTTAAGTGTAACATACCTTTCGTCCGTTAATCTCTATCAGAGCATAGAACTATGAATTGGCTGTTTAAATACCCATGAAGAGTGGTGATGTAATTTCTCCCTATAATCGAAGATGTACCTTTCTTCTAATCTCGGATGAGTTAAGATTTATCTTTAATGCGGTACCTAGCTTACGGGCTGCGCTGACAGTGGGCACTGGCGTAGAACGTAAAAGATAATTGGCATTAACTGCCCAAGATATTTATTTTAACCTTAACCGCTCTGAATATGAACGATAAATTATTTTGAAAATTGTATTCCAAGAAATTATAGAATTATTCTTTCTAATGTCCGTGCAATACGTCCATCTGCGGTTGACATATTATGTAAGTACTGCAACGGCTCATGATCACTATAAATGATGAATTCTTTTTCATTGCAAAGGAAAGGTCTCAATGCTTTGACGGCCCACCGTAATGCTGCCAACTCGCGCTCTACAGTGGAATATTTTCGCTGCGCATCGGAAAATGTCATGGAAATGAACGCGATGGGTCGATTATCATCCCCCTGCTGCTGTGACAACACCGCCCCCGATCCGATATTAGACGCGTCAACGAATAATTCCAACGGCGACGAATTAAGACTATAGTCTGGGAAAGCCAATAAAGTTGGACTAACCAGCGATGATTTAAGTTGGTCAAAAGCTTTTTGACACTCCTCCGTCCATCGTACTGTACGGCCACCAGTTTGACAAGACAAGGGTTTCGCTATCGAAGAACAGTGTGGGATGTGGCGTCTATAAAAATTGACCATCCCCAGAAATTGCCTAAGTTGTTTGACCGTACTGGGCACGGGAAAGTCAAGCACGCCCGAAAGATTTTTTTCAAGAGGCAAAATCCCACGACTATCTATTCGATGACCGAGAAAATCAACTGACCCTCGACATAGCTTTGTCTTACTCGGCTTTAGTTTAAAACCGTTAGCATCTAAAGCACGTAATACCTTTTCTAATGAGACAATATGTTGCTCGAAAGTGCTAGACCGAACAATTACGTCGTCAAGATAAGCCATGACCTCAGACCATGGGATACCCGACAGAGCCAACATCATACCTCTCTGAAAAGTGGCTGGTCCGCCCTTCACTCCAAAAGGCATACGAAGAAATTCATAATGTGACAGTGGTGTAGAGAAAGCCGTTTTCTCTATACTACCTTCTGCCATCTCGATTTGGTAATATCCACGCACTAAATCGATAGTGGTGAATATTTGAGCACCTGCCATATTGTAAATGGAATCGATTAAATTAGGTAAAGGAAATGCATCTCCCTTAGTATGTTTATTAAGGGCACGGTAGTCCACACACAAACGCAAACCACCGTCCTTTTTCCTTACAGGAACTACTGGAGCCGAATATGGAGAGTAACTTTTCCGAATAATTCCACCCTCTTCAAGCTCACCACACTGACGCTCAATTTCTTGGGCCAGTGGTCCTTGGAACCGCCGAACCGGCACATGAATGGGCCTATCGGTCGTAAGCTCAATGTGATGCTGGACATTATGAGCAAGCCCAACGTCATCATCTCCAGTACTGAGGACTGCAGAATATTTTTGAAGAAGATTTATAAGCTGATCTTTTTGAGAATCATTCAACTGAATATCCGAAAATTCAAACTCTTCCATGATTTTATCTCGCGTCCAATAGTTTTCCTGCACAGAAGCATCTTCCAATTCGCTTGACAGAATATTATAAATGGAAATATCAGTGGTCTCTGATATAGGAAAAGCAGACCCCACTGAGAATCCCTTTGGTATGAATCTGGATGATTCGCTACCGTTGTAAACAGCTACAACTGAAGAATCGCCTTCACTGAGTATTCCGGGTAGCACATTAAAGTTCTCCTCACTCAGACCTTCTAAATAGAAGTTCTGGAGAGAATATGTAAAATTACATAGATTTATAGAAATAAATCCGCACTGATGCGCTCCTACCTCCATATTTTCGATTGTTCGTGGTTCGATAGTGGTGTTACTTTTGGTAGGATCTGAAGCTACCACGAGAAACTTATCTTCATCCCTTAGTAATAACTGATATGTAGACATATCAGGGAGAAGACTATTTGCTCGTAAAAGAGGAACACCCAGCACCAACGAATCCTCCAGGAACTGAGATGGGACAACGTAGAATTCAGTTTGAGTGGTACTGAAGCCACTCCTAAAACGAAGACTTAATAGAACAAAATGTGAAATTTTCACGGCAGTATGACCAATGCCGCTAATCGTTCGAATAGTTGAAGCATGTTTGTGAACACCGATGAGCTCATCCACTACCGAAGATTTAATTAGGCTTACACATGCCCCATTATCAACTAGGCAATCGTAAGGTCTGCCCGAATATCCCTCAAGGATGACATCCACATATAAGGGTTGACTGTCAGCCCGATTAAATAGGATCTGAATATTTTCGGGAGTCTCACTTGGTTTTTGGGTCAATACATCTGAACTGGAGCTACCATCACTAACCTCCGCAGCCTGACCCATGGCTACGGAGTCACTCAGTTTAAAGCTTGTGCTCCGCCACTAGCTCCTTCTGAATGAGAGTCGTCACGTGTACTCCGTGTGTTATTAACTACACCCCGCTGATTATTTCGTTGAGGCAATGGACTTTCACGACCTTTAGATCGGGGACTTCCACGGCCGGGACAATCTTTCCCCAGATGTCCTGCAGAGCAGTATGGGCATTTCATTATATGTGTTCGAGCCGCTTGTGAGGACTGATTATTTGATTGCTTTGACTTTGTCTGTGAACATTCTTTTGCAGAATGCCCCTGCTGTTTGCAATATGCGCAGACATCATTATAAGTATAGCAATCGCTGAGAGTATGATTATTTTTTCCACAATACGTGCAGAAGAAATCAGATTTTGATGATCTACCAGTGGATCTTGGCGCTGAATTACCATTACAACGGTTATTCCTATATTCTGAACTATTATTTGCGGGCTTGGGCGGTGTGATAGGCGCTGACTCAACTACAGCTATAGTAGAGTTCCTTGGCCTGTCATAATATCTTCTGACCGCCTCACTCCAGGCATCGCTCTTCTGTCGTTGTGTTTTGACCTGGGAAATAGTTATTACCTCAGGTTCTTCGACGATTTGTTCGGTTGACAACTCATTACAATGCTGATTTGCCAACCTGACTATCTGATCAAATTGCATCTTCTGACCAGTTGCACCCTCATGGTTGAGTATATAATCATGCATTCGTTGTTCCACTACTGCTGGCAGATTATGTAGGAATGCCCGTCGCAAATTGTCATGGGCACGCATGGAAACACCGGGGTAGGCTCGGTTTGCTAACTGTTCCAACCTGAGTGCGAACATATTGACACTCTCGCCCGGTTTCCGTTTGGCAAGCATAAACTCTTGCGAAGCCTTGTCCTTTCTTACTCCCGCCTCATAGTCCCACCATTGAAGCAAGGCGTCTTTAATAGCAGTATAAGCCATCTCTTCACGAATAATTTGATCATACAGGTCACTGTAAGAACCCTCGAGGAAGTTTCCGAGGACGATTATCCAGTCTT
>SEYY01002698.1:7500-12500 GCA_009176605.1 Armadillidium nasatum
TTTGGATTTTGTTTGATTTTGGCATTTTATTGACTTTTGATTTTGTTTGACTTTGGATTTTGTTGACTTTTGATTTTGTTTTTTGACTTTGGATTTTGTTGACTTTTGATTTTGATGACTTTGGATTTTGTTGACTTTGGATTTTATTGACTTCGGATTTTGCTGACTTTGGATTTTGTTGTCTTTGGATATTGTTGACTTTGGATTTTGTTGTCTTTGGATATTGTTGACTTTGGATTTTGCTGACTTTGGATTTTGTTTGACTTTGGATTTTGTTTGCCTTTAGCAGTATAGCTTTTCTAAATTTTCACTTCACATTCAAATCTTAGAAAGACAACAAACTCACACACACACACACACACACACATATATATATATAATATATATATATATATATAATATATATATTTATATATTATATATATAATATATATATATATATATATATATATATATATATATATTATATATATATATATATATATATATATATATATATATTATATAATAGACCTCCCTCCTCGAAAATATTCAGGTTACGCCCTCACACACGCACACACACACACACACATATATATATATATATATATTATATATATATATATATATATATATATATATATATATATATATATAATATATATATATATATATATATATATAATATATATATATATATATATATATATATATATTATATATATATATATATTATTTTTTTTTTTTTTTTTTTTTTTTTTTTTTTTTTTTTTTTTTAAAAAATTAATTTTTAAAAAAATAAAAATTTTTTTTTTTTTTTATTTTTAATTTATAAAAATATAATATAATATATATATTTATTATATATATATATATATATATATATATATTATATATATATATATATATATATATATATATATATATATATATATATATATATATATATATATATTATATATATATATATATATATATATATATATATATATATATATATATATATATATATATATATATATATATATATATATATATATATATATATATATATATATATAATATATATATATATATATTATGTCTCCTCTGTGGGCAAAGGCCGGAGACCTGCCAATATCCACCAGAGTTGGGGAATATTCGGAATCTGGTCACTAATAGCAGACTTTATCAGAAGAGTATATGAAAGATTGAACATACGGGTTAAGTCTGGAGTCGGAGAGTTGAACTGAGAAAGTACTTTCTCAGTTCAAGACTGTGTAGAAAGCATTTCTCAATGGAGGAGGTATGCGAAGTGAGATTTTAGAAGAGCAATGTCCGTTGTAATAGCGATAGTATAAAGAGAGTGACTCAACAATTAGAGGGGAAGAAAAAGATTGGAGAGAGTTCTCTATTTGTGGAACCACTCCAGATGTGCGTGACGTACTCGATACAGGGGAGAACAACATCCCTATAGAGAGCAAGCAAGTGGGGTGGCGCCTGAGAACACCCAACCTCTTGGAAGCTTGTTTAGAGAAAGAAGTAATGTGGTCTTTCCAAGAAAGATCAGGAGAAAAAGAAACACCAAGAATATTGAGGATAGATGATGGTTTGAGTTGAGTGTTTCGAAGAAGATATCATTGGAAGATTGTGTCAAGTAGAAAGATGGAGTAATTGAGTTTTTGAGGCATTGAAAACGACCATGTTTTCTCTGCTCCAATTTTAAATACGAGAAAGATCAGAGTTCTGTTGCTCCAAGGCCCTCGTTCTTCAATCTATCAACTGCTGTTGGGAGGGACGTCTTTCAAATTGAAAGGAGTAATGAAGTGTGGAGTCATCGGCATAGGAGTGTATAGGAGATGAAGAAATAGAGAGGTCATTGATGAAAATAGAAAAAGAGTTGGGGATAGGACAGATCCTTGAGGAGCACTACTATTTATAGATTTATAGGAAGAACGTTGGCCGTCTACAACAGCTTCTATAGAACGACCGGAAAGGAAATTATAAAGAAGGTCACAGAGAGAAGATAGATTCCGAAAGAGGGAAGTTTGGAAATCAAAGCATTGTGCCAAACTCTATCGAAGGCTTTCGATAAGTCAAGCGCCACAGCGAAAGACTCACCGAACCCCCGAATAGCGGAGGACCAAGAGTCAGAAAGTTAGGAAAGAAGATCACCAGTAGAACGTTCTTTACGAAGCCATATTTGCGATCAGAGAAAAGATTAGAAGAATTAAAGTGTTTTCAAATCTTCTTGTTAAGGATAGATTCGAAAACTTTAGAAAGAACGGAGGTTAAAGAAATAGGACGATAGTTAGAGGGTTAAGAGGGATCCCCCTTCTACTGTGCAGGCTGAATGAACGCAAGTTTCCAGCAAGGGGAGAAAAAGAAACGAAATAGTTTACCAAGGCAGGGTACAAGCTCGGAAACACAAGTTTTGAGAACTTCAGGAGGAATACCATCAGGACCATACGCCTTTTTGATGTTAAGCTCAGAGAGAGCAGAAATGACATCTTTAGAAGAAATTCTAATTTTAGGCATAAGTGAGTTAGAGGGGGTTGAAGGAGGAGGAATAGCTCCTGAATCGTCTAAGGTTGAATTAGAAGCAAAAGTTTGAGTGAAGAGTTCAGCTTTAGAAGAAAGTAAAACAACAGTTGTGTGCCGTTGGAGAATATTAAAAGAGGCAAAGAGGAAGAAGCAAAGTTAGAGTTGACCATTTTTTGCAAAATACCAGAAAGGGCAAAAGGAAGAGGAACCAGAAAGATTATTGTATTTTGCGGTGGAGAAAAAAAGTTTTTGTATCTCGAAAAATTGATTTTGCAGGAGTTTGAAGACGACGGTAATCTCTGAAGACAGGATCCCTCCGGCAGATAGGGCGAGAACAAATAGAGTTAAACCAAGGTTTGTTAGGTTTAGTAGAAGGGAAAGAAAATGGAATGTACGCCTCCATGCCAGAGAGGATTACCTCGGTTATGCACTCAGAACACTCCAAGAGACCTCTCCCACGAAAGCAGAATCATTCCATGGGAAATCAGTGAAGTACAACAGCAAGTCGGACCAGTATATATATATATATATATATATATATATATATATATATATATATATATATATATATATATATATATATATATATATATATATATATATATATATATATATATATATAGGGTGAGTCGGGAGGAACACTACCAAACTCCACGGAGGTATATTCTACACATAAATAAATGACTTAAACTCAAAAGTTGTGATACGATTTCTATTTGTTTTTAAATTATAGCGTTCCGAAGGTTTAACAATAATCAAGTCAGCTACCACAACTTTATCTGAAAAATATATTTATTTTACAATAAATTTTCAAAGTCACCACCATGGCCCTCTATAAGTTTTCTGGTTCGTTTGCGAATAGCATTTGTTGTTCTCCTAAGCAGTGATTGTACGGGATCGAAAATTATTAGGAATCGGGATCGGGAGAGTGATTGCGAATAGTAGCAAACAAAGATCCACACTCTGGTATGCGCCTAGGTAGCGGTGAAGCTGCAGTGTTTTTTTTTTATTAATGAAAGTAAAACATGTGACATTACTTTATTATAATTACTAACCGTGCAAAGCGCAATTTGTGCTGTGAAATTTGGAATTTGGGAAACAAAAGCTGTTTTATTTAAATTTCAAAGAAGAACTTATATCGTTAACTTTACTGACATTCTTTTAATAAGATTCCTTTTAGTTTATTAGTAATAAGATTCCTTTTTTCCTTATAGTTAGTCTCTTTCATCGCGCAATCGCTGTCTTCGCTGCCGCTTGACTGAGGTTATATGTTGAGCTCTACAGCCAATTAATATTCACGTCCTGTGTCTTCGTGTTTATTTTTGAACTCCCTGTGTTCCTTGAGGACTGAAAAAGTACTAATGTCCACTGAACGAACATTGTAATTTAACCTGATGAGGATCTCTACATTCTGTGGCAGCAATCGAGAGCTCGTGTCAGTAACCATGCGTTTACCAACTTTGAACTGTCATTTAGATGAAACGAAACTCAGTGGTGTCGTGAGGATACGTTGAGCAACGTGAGCCAGATTTGGAAAAATCTTCTTTTTCATCTTCCAGTAATTGATGTTCTTTTTTCGCCGATTGTAAAAATTTTTGTTTCAGCATCTTTTTTCATTCTTCAAATTCCTTTTAATTCATTCCTTTTGTCGAATCGTTATTCAACTTGATGTTTGCGGTTGACGTATCTCTGCGTGGCTTCAGTTGACAAACTACAATGCCCTTCTCCGTGCTATGCTGCTTAAAGTACTGCCAAAATGCACTTCTTCTCGCCATTATAGGAACGTTGAAGATCTTATATATATATATATATATATATATATATATATATATATATATATATATATATATATATATATATATATATATATATATATATATATATATATATATATATATATATATATATATATATATTTTATAAATTTAATAATAATATAAATTTGAATAAAGTATATCCTAAATTTTCATTATAAACTCCTAATGATCAAAAATAACAAAACAAAAAATTATTAATTATAAATTTCGAGACAGTAGAAGTGTAGAACAGAGCCACCAAACATTACAACCATAGAAACTTGTAAACTTATACGGATTTTTCGTTCTGTCTGAGCCTTTGTCGGAAGGCTGATGTCATTGTCAGATCTAGAAGATGAAAAGAGGGTTGCCTGATCCATGCTTGTTTTGGTGCTTGGCAATTATGCTACCCTGACAATAGAATCGAAAATGTTGAGTGCTGGTTACACTTATCATTGAAATTTTATGAATATTCTGTGAAATAGTTTAACTAAATTACAAAATCTTTTCGCTATAAAATAATCCGGATATCGGGATCAGAATACCGGAATTTTTCGGAATCCCGATATTTCATGATTAAAATTTTCACATAGGGATCGGGACGTGAATCCCGTACGATCACTGTTCTTTTCGTTTTTCTTTTATGTGCGTTACAGAAATCAAAATACTGCGAATTAGTGCACCTCGTTTCTCCATCTTTCT
>SEYY01002698.1:17500-30000 GCA_009176605.1 Armadillidium nasatum
GAGAGAGAGAGAGAGAGAGTGCTTTTTAAGAAAAGAGAAGAGAATGAGCCAAGGAGGGAGAGAGGAGAAATGGAAGATAGACAGAAGGGAGAGTATAAGGAGGTTTCTTAAGGGAGAAAATCTCAGAGAGTTGGTTGGGGAAGGATAGATAAAGGGAGCTACACCGAAGACATATTGACAGACAAACCAAAGCTAATATTAAGCTATATTATATATTATATATATATATATATATATATATATATATATATATATATATATATATATATATATATATATATATATATATATATATATATATATATATATATATATATATATGGATACAAGTCATGCAATACATGCTTATAAATATGTCCAAATGTGTCAGCATATAGTCTGCAAATATTATTGTAACTCACAATATTGGAACAAACTGTCACACAAAATTATATTTAAAATCTGAATTAAAGAAAATATAATTTTTGTAAACTGAAAAATTGTCCTTATATCTCTTTACAAAAGGCCAAGATTTGTTTGCGCTTCTTTAAAACATCAAAATCAGTAGCTTAACAAAGTATTCGATTATTCAGACGAAACAACGCGAAATCTATACACGTATTGTATAAATATTGGAGAATTATTCACTTTCGAAAATTGATTCGTTTTTATTAACGAAAAAGAACTTTCTTGCCTAAATTTTGCGCTTCACATTTTAGTAATACTTCCCTTAATCTTCTCAAACCAAAGAGTAATATAATTCTCTACACATCTTAGAAATGGAAGGTGATGTTACAAATGATACAACGCACATTAATTAATTAAAGTCGAAAGAATGAATTATTATCTTGAATGAAAATTCAGTTTTGAAAATTGATGAAAATACGCTAACAGACAATAATTAAATCATAGTTGCAATTGCTGTTGAATTTCGAAAACGATATGAGGAAAGAGGAAAAAATGACAACCTTAACTTTTACTTCAAGTGGTAAATTCTTACTTCACATCAACCATTGACAATGAACAAGAGACAGAAGACGAAAATAAAGTTAATAGAATGATTAATTTGAATTCTAATGAAAAATAAATCAAAAGTGACGCTAATCCTCCAGAATGATGGAAAATCAGTAAAGGAAAATACCCAAACTTGTTTCAACTTGCTTAATTAACGCAATCATGCTCTGTCAGAAGTTTTTTGTGCCATAGTATATGATGAAGAATCTCAATAGATTTAAGGATAATTAAGGCTCAAAATGAAATTGCATTTTAACCTTTATACAGTGCATTTTAACCTTTATCTGTAAATGTGGAAAAGTTGAAGATTAGTAGTTATATATATATATATATATATATATATATATATATATATATATATATATATATATATATATATATATATATATATATATATATATATATATATATATATATATATATATATATATATATATATATATTCCATACAGATATGAAATTTATGAAAATACTTTTCCCATTTTAATTTATTCCAAAGTTCCAAGTGGAAAAAAGTATTTACGAGTGTCTCACTAATATCTTCAAATCCACCCTTCATTTTCCTACTGTACTTAAACAAAAAATATAGGATCACTTATATGTCAACTTAATAGAAATTTTCTTACTATAATTGAAGCTACATTCCCGCAATGCCAATTCATTCTTATAAATTATAACTCCCTCTCAATTCATACTTTCTTCAGACACAAGGAATCTCACCCAATGCTTCTAAGATCCTCATTAATTAATTTATTTAAGTGTGCCAACTGTAATGCGGCATATGTAGGCCAAACTGGTCTACAATTAAAAGTGAGGATTGACAAGCATAGAGTAGTTTCCTTTAGTACGGAGCTTCCTCTTTGCTCTCCTGTACACTCTGCCATAAAAGACCATGGAGATACCCACCCATTTTATTCTTCTAATTTCTCAATTCTTCAACATGCATCTTCTCTTCTTTGAAGTTTTATATAAAAAAACTCATTGCCGATCTTCAAATGATGAAGCTTCTTCTATTTTCCTTTTCACTCAGTAATGAAGTTTTTTTTTCCCCCAAAATAGTCCAGCCTTTTTATTTTCATTTATGTTACTTCAATATTAATATTATTACTTTATTTTTCATTATTTTATTGCAATTATTATTATTTTAAATATCATTTAGATAGTTAATGAATTTATATTTTGATTGTATTTTAATAATAGATATATATATATATATATATATATATATATATATATATATATATATATATATTATATATATATATATATATATATATATATATATATATATATATATATAGTATGTGCAGAAGACGGACCGAGATACGGTGTGAAAAGTTTACAGTGTATTAAATGAGTATGTGAAAACTCTTAGTACTGGTTTTGATCTTTCTAATTAGATTAAGGTTCACTAGGAAAGAAGCTTTCTCAACTTTTATATATATATATATATATATATATATATATATATATATATATATATATATATATATATATATATATATATATATATATATATATATATATATATATATGCAAAGGAAAAAGAAAGAATGATACTTTACAGAATTTACCAACAAAGTAAGTGTGAGAATTAGCATTGAGGTCAGAGAGTTGGGCAATGAAAGGTGAGACTGTGTTGAAAAATGCATCGCAAGAACACTTCAGAAATAGTTTCAGGAAAAAGAATCAAATAGTCATCAATCAGAAAGAGGTTGGGGAGAGAGAGAGAAAGAGAGAGATTAAAAAGACGAAAAACACTTCAAACAGGCATGTCAGAGAGGCATCACACCAAATATATGATGCGTACTCCATACAATGACAAACCACCGTTATATAGAACAGACAACTGTGGGTGTGAAGACTTTCCGAAGACCCTTCAGAACGAACCCCTACTACTTAGAAACTTGTATGATGAAAGAAACAATGCGATCATTCCCAGAAAGATGAGGAGAAAATGAGAATATAAGCATACAGAACGTTTCGATTCCGTGCTATCAAATATTTGATTGTATAGATGGACGAGTAAATTGAGGTTTTGAGGCATTGAAAACAACTTTTGAAAAACTTTCAATATCCAAATAACGGTTGTTGGTATTATTACAGATTGTAAATCAAACTTTTATAACCATTTCCCTCCCATATATATATATATATATATATATATATATATATATATATATATATATATATATATATATATATATATATATATATATATATATATATATATATATATATATATATATATATATATATATATATATATATGACTGTTGTGTACGAGCTCCTATCTGAAATTCCATCTTATAATTATACAAATTATTTCATAATTCGTACTGGAAACATGATATTATATATATAATATATATATATATATATATATATATATATATATATTATATATATATATATATATATATATATATATATATATATATATATATATATATATATATATATATATATATATATATATATATATATATATATATATATATATATATATATATATATATATATATATATATATATATATATATATATATATATATATATATATATATATATAGTATATATTTTCAGAGGTAAATTGCTACTTGGTTATAGTGACATGGAATTGGCAAACAAAGGAGGTTACGACCTAGTTCATTATGACGATTTGGCCTATGTAGCTTCGGCCCATCAAGAGCGTAAGTGTATGGTATATATATATATATATATATATATATATATATATATATATATATATATATATATATATATATATATATATATATATATATATATATATATATATATATATATAATGAGGAGAATTCTAAGATTTCTAAACATCCCATT
Organism: Armadillidium nasatum; assembly: GCA_009176605.1. NCBI lineage: Eukaryota > Metazoa > Arthropoda > Malacostraca > Isopoda > Armadillidiidae > Armadillidium > Armadillidium nasatum. The sequence goes on from SEYY01002698.1 coordinate 21,338, forward strand.
TCACCTAAGTGAATTACGAACAATTCAACTGTACGAGTTTCTGCCCCGTAGTGAGGTGTTGTTCGTATGTGAGGTAATTGTGGCTATTATTATTATTATCATCTTTGCGTGTTTTTAGTGGTTAGAGTGTATCTTTTGTCACGACTCTCTTTTAAACTTATCACTTCGAATACAGATTGAATCAAATATCAATTGTAGCTCGAATGTTTTATGCACACACACACACACACACACACACATATATAATATATATATATATATATATATATATATATATATATATATAATATATATATATATTATATATATATATATAATATATATTATATATATATATATATATATATATATATATAATAAATAATAAAAAAAAATTAAAAAAAATAAAAAAAAAAAAATTTTTCAATTATTATTATTATTATTATTATTATTATTTTTTTATTATTATTATTATTATTATTATTATTATTATTATTATTATTATTATTATTATTATTATTATTATTATTATTATTATTATTATTATGCAGGTATGATAGTATTTGTTTGTGGGAATTGGAGCAATTATTTTGATCCCTCGTGAATCGTATTTTAATTCTCATGATACTCAGTGGGTGTCTTGTAGGCCTTATTTGATACTCAATGAGTATCTCAATTTTCTTATTAACTTTAATATTTTTACATTTTTCTTAATTTTTACCTCAATAATAATAGTATTAATAATAATAATAATAACAATAAAAATAATAATAATAAATAGTAGAAGAATATATAATAATAATAATAATAATAATAATAATAATAATAATAATAATAATAATAATAATAATAATAATAATAATAATAATAATAAAAAGAAGAAGAAAAAATGTTATATTTGCAACTAGACAGTTAAATGCTTCCTGAAATTAGTTTTTAAATTTTTGTAAATTTGTCTTATATATTTTTTACTTATTTAAAAAAATATATTTGTAGATACCGTTTATATATATATTATATATATATATATATATATATATATATATATATATATATATATATATATATATATATATATATATATATATATCCTCTGGTGGGCAAAGGCCAGAGGTCCACCAGCCTCCACCAGATGCCGAGGAAACACCAGAAATCTGGTCGCTAATAGCCGACATGTCCCGATACACGGCGTTTAAAAGTGTTCAAAGGAAGTTAGGAAAACAGATAAAAGAATGTGTTCCAGACTTTACCAGTATAGTACATGTAAGATTGAGCATAGCAGTTAAGTCTGGGTTCGAAGAGCTGAACAGAGAAAGGATGAGACTGTGTAGAAAGTCGTGTGGCAAGAGCCCTTCTCAATCGAGGATGTATGTTCAGAAGAGCAGTGTCTGTTGTTATAGCGATAGTGTAGAGAGAGTGACGCAGTATATATATATATATATATATATATATATATATATATATATATATATATATATATATATATATATATATATATATATATATATATATATATATATATATATATATATATATATATATATATATATATATATATATATATATATATATATATATATATATATATATATATATATATATATATATATATATATATATATATATATATATAGGGATGGAGTGAAATCGGTATCGGTATCGGTATCGGTATCGGCAAGTATCGGCATATTTCCCGATACCGGTATCGGTATCGGCCTTTTCAGTATCGGTATCGGTATCGGCAAATTTTTTGAATAAGAGTAAAGTATCGGTATCGGTATCGGTATCGGTATCGGTAGTAGTATCGGCATATTTTCCGATACCGATACCGGTATCGGTATCGGGTAATTTTTAGGTATCGGTATCGGTATCGGTATCGGTAAAAATTTTGGTATCGCTCCATCCTAATAATATATATATATATATATATATATATATATATATATATATATATATATATATATATATATATATATATATATATATATATATATATATATATATATATATATATATATATATTCTTCTAATCTTTTCTCTGATCGCCATTATGGCTTTCGTAAAGAACACTCTACTGGTAATCTTCTTTCCCTTCTTTTTAACTCTTGGTCCTCCGCTCTTCGGTGTTTCGGTGAATCTTTCGCCATCTCGCTAGACATATCGAAAGTCTACGATAGAGTCTGGCACAAAGCTTTAATTTCTAAACTTTCCTCTTTCGGAATCTATCCTCTCTGATTTCCTTTCTGGTAGTTCTGTAGCAGCCGTTGTAGACTGCCACCGTTATTCCCTTTAATCTTTAAATAGTGGTGTTCTTCAGGGATCTGTCCTATCCCTAACTCTTTCTGCTTTTCATTAATGACCTTTTCTCTATTACTTCATCGCCTATCCACTCCTATGCTGATGACTCCACCCTTCATTATTCCTTTCAGTTTGAAAGACGCCCCTCCCAACAGCAATTAATTGATGAAAGGAGGGTAGCCTTGGAGCAACTGACCTCTGATCTCTCTCGTATTTCAAATTGGATCAGAGAAAATATAGTCGTTTCAATGCCTCCAAAACTCAATTCCTCCTTCTTTCTACTCGACATAACCTTCCACACAACTATGACATCTTCAAAAACACTCGACTCAAACCTTCATCTGTCCTCAATATCCGAGGTGGAAAGATCACATTACTTCACTTCCTAAACAAGTTTCTAAGAGGTTGGTTGTTTTGAGGCACTTTCGTAATTTTTTTACGCAACTCCAGTTGCTTGCTCTTTATAGGGTGTTTTTCGCTCTTGTATAGAGTACACATCACACATCTGGGGTGGTTGCACACGTACAGCTCTTCTCGAAAATGTGGAGTCTAGGACTTTTTGTCTTATAAACTCTTTTGATTTTACTAACACTCTCCAAACTCTTTCTGCCCGTCGAATTGTTCCGTCACTCTCTCTATACAATCGCTATTACAACGGACTCTACTCTTCTGAACTCTCACGTCGCATACCTCCTCCTTTGAGAAAGGATTGTGCGACACGACATTCTATACTTTCTCATTCTTTGTCTGTTCAACTCTTTGATCATAGACTTAACCTGTAAACTCAATCTTACATGTGCTCTACTAGTAAAGTCTGGAACACACTCCCTTTATCGGTTTTCCCCAACTTCTTTTGACTTGCACATTTTTAACCGTCGTGTATCAGGAAATGTCGGCCATTAACGACCAGATTTCGGGTGTTTCTTAAACACTCTTGGAAACTGGTAGGTCTCTGGCCTTTGCCCACCAGATGATATATATATATATATATATATATATATATATATATATATATATATATATATATATATTATATATATATATATATATATATATATATATATATATATATATATATATATATATATATATATATATATATATATATATATATATATATATATATATATATATATATATATATATATATATATATATATATATATATATATATATATATATATATATATATATATATATATATATATATATATATATATATATATATATATATATATATATATATATATATATATATATATATATATATATATATTATATATATATATATATATATATATATATGCGTGTGTGTGTGTATTAGTGGTGCCGCAGATATTTAGTTGAATCCGTGTTCAGTTTTTTCCGAAGACTTGCACCAACATCTGCGCGAAGTAAGTTCAGATGTTTATATCATAAAGTATATCTTGAGATAAAAAATTTTCTGATAAAAACGAAATAATTTTTTAATTATATTCATAAGTAACAAAAAAGAAATGAAAGAAGCGTTATTGTCTTTAAAGTCGAGAACATTTATATTAAGAGTATTTTTTTCAATAATTTTGTAACTTCCCAACATGATCTAATGAAGATAAAAGAAAACATTCAGCAACCGAAAATGAATATTACACTTAAGAGATAGAGTAAGTATAGACTATAAATAATTCAAAACTCATTAGATATAAAGTAGAGTTCGAACTTGCTTGCTTGTTAACCTAACCTAACAACCTTAAATCCCAAAAATAATTCAAAAAATATTTAAATTTACAATTCCCTAAACTGAAAAAAAAAAATTCTCATTTGACGAAGAACGAAATATATATATATATATATATATATATATATATATATATATATATTATATATATATATATATATATATATATATATATATATATATATATATATATATATATATATATATATATATTATATATATATATATATTTTTTTTTTTTTTTTTATTATGAAAATAAAAATCATCATTTTTAGAATCATTGTAAACTTTTTAAAAATGTTTCAAAATTTGAAGTAGAAAATTTCATCCATTGAAGAAAATTTTGAAGAAAATTTTGAAGAAAATGTTCGTCAAAAAAGTGACTCTCACTCCTCAAATTTCTTCATTGGAAGAAATTTTGATTGTTTGTGTATCGAGTCATACCAAGATGTTATTCCACAACTGAAATAGATTAGCACAATGATGTCTATTTCAAAAATTACACTTGCCCTGAAATTTTGAGAGTTCCTTGTCCTCTCTTGGTGAAAACAAACGAATTATATTTTTCCGTTTCTTTTGAAAATCCGAAATTAATAGTTATAAAAGGAAAAAACACTATTGTTCAATTGCTTTCAAATTTTAATAAAGAAACCACATATGAAAGGAAAAAGCCATCAATATATATATATATATATATATATATATATATATATATATATATATATATATATATATAATATATATATATATATATATATATATATATATATATATATATATATATATATATATATATATATATATATATACCCGATACAAGACTTTTGGAAGTGTATGTCAAATGGAATGAGTTTTTTTGTACTATGCAGTAAATTACATGAAAGAAAATCGTATTGATTAAAGTTTGGAGTTTGACAAACTTTGACAGCTGATGTTTGGGTGGTGTGATGAACAGGGAAAGGATGAAGCTATGTAGGGATCTCATCAGAGGAGGTGGTATGCGAAAGGAGAATTTAGGGAAGTAGTGCCCATTGTTATAACGATGGTATAAATACAATGATGCAATAGGAACTAAATTGAAGGTTGGAGGGAAGAATTATTGACAGTGGTAAGTTAATGAGACGAAAAGCCATAGCATCCACAATTAAAGAACAGTTGTACTTGTAGAACCATTCTAGATATTCGATACTTACTCCGTACAAGAACGAACCACACCATTCTACAAAGTAAACGATTGGAAAGTTGCGAAGTTTATCGAAGATTCTGAACATTCTTCCTATTGGAAAGTTCGTTAACGAAGGAAACAGTGTAGCAATGTTTTCAAGAAAGTCAAAACTTTCAAGAGAATTAAGTCCTTTCAAGTGAATCAAGTCTTTTCAAGTAAGTCAAGTCCATTCAAGCGAATTAAATCTTTTCAAGTGAGTCAAGTCTTTAAAAATGAGTCACGTCTTTTCAAGAGGGTCAAGTCATTTCAAGTGAGTCAAATCCTTTTAAGTGAGTCAAGTTCTTTCAAGTAAATCAAGTCTTTTCATGAGAGTGGAGTCTTTTCAAGTAGGTCAAGTCCTTTCAAGTGAGTCAAATTCTTTCAAGAGAGTCAAGAGCGATCAAGAGAAAAAAAACTAAGAAGAAAAATGAAGATCGGAGAAGATTTTGAGATTTTCAGCTAAAAATTTGAAGATTTTTAGTTTTTGAATTTAGAAATTTCAATTCTTTCAATCAAATATATATATATAATATATATATATATATTATATATATATATATATATATATATATATATATATATATATATATATATATATATATATATATATATATATATATATATATATATATATATATATGATTTGAGTGCACAAAATGATATGCATGTTTTTATTACTTTTATTATTATTATTATTATTATTATTATTATTATTTTATATTATTATTATTAATTTGTGAATGCGAGGTTACATTGAACATGTGTGACCTCATTTTGTTTTTGACTTTGTCAGACGATGGATCGGGTCATGGATGGGATGACCTCACTCATCCTTTGTTATATATATATATATATATATTATATATATATATATATATATATATATATATATATATATATATATATATATATATATATATATATATATATATATATATATATTAAAGACCATTAAAATAAAACAAGAGCTACAACCAAAATGATTTTTTTACACTTACATTTTACACAAGACTGTCAACTAACAGAAAGTTCGATTAAAAAGGTTTCGAACCATTTTGACAGATGATTATAAGAAAAAAATAAAAAATAAATGAAACTGTGGGTAAGATCCCCAAAGCGGGTATCATGTTATTAAGCCTAGATTCTATAAATACCTCGTACCCGGGTACCCTGTCATCTTATATACTTTCCTTCTTGTTAAGAGGTTCTGCCCATTCCTAAAGCTTCGTTATGTAGTCATTATGAAAACTATGAAAAAGAATACTACTAATAAAAACATAATGCTCCTATGGAAATAAATTTATTGTTTTAAAATTTATTTTATGGAATTTCAGTTCTGAAGACTGGGGCCTCCGGTATGATTGCCTACAGACTGCAGACGAGGGATGGAACGTGGCAGTGGCTCCAGACCTCTTCAAGACTAGTCTATAAGAACTCCAAACCAGATTTTATAATATGCACACATAGGCCGCTTATGTAAGATTATTATTTCATTATGTAGTTTAATTTATTTATTTATTTTTACATTATTTTTCTTTTTATTTATTTTTACATTATTTATCTATTTATTTATTTTTATTATTATTATTATTATTATTATTATTATTATTATTATTATTATTATTATTATTATTAACCCCACTAAATGATCTAAACTAAATAGATCGATAAATAGTAGGTAGATATAAATAGATTGAAAGATAAATAAATAGTTAGATATGCATTGGTTGACAGAACAATAGAACAAACCTTTTCCTTTGGTCAAATGTTTTTCCTGTAACATGTACAGTCGTGAACAGAAGTTCGTTCCTATTAGGCTGGAAATAAATATTTATATAAAATGGAAATCATGTCATAAAAGCTCTTTTTTGAATAAAAAGAAAATAAAAACATTGAGCGGGGCTTAATTGAACTGTGATTGGCTGAATCTGAAATGATCCCTATTTTATATAAATATTTATTTTCAGCTTAATAGGAACGAACTTCTGTTCACGACTGTACAATATTTGTCCTACGGGATTCCGAAAATTATTTTGTGCATTTTTAATTTTTTTTATTTTATTTATTTATTTTTTTATTTTTTTTTATGTATGCATGCTATGGAATGATGAGCGTCCTCTGCTAAAATACTTGTTATTAACCTAACTCAATCGTTAGCCTAAGTCAATCGAGGTGGTTCCAAGGTTTACCTTATAATTATACTTATTTACCTTATAATTAAAGTTTACCTTATTATTATAGTAAAATTTGGTGGTTATTTCTTGCATATAGGAATGCATTCCATTTTGATTCCCCTCGACTAAAATTAAAAATTTTACATAAAACTCTATTGTTCTCGGGATATTCATTATATACTTTTTGAGCTCCGCCAGAAATAGATTATTTAGCCAATTTTTTTTCTTCTTTATATTAAGAAGAAAATAATAATACTGTTATTAATAATGATAAAACTTTAATTCTTTTCTAAATTAATTTCTTAAAACAAATTTCGGAAATAGATTTTTTCTAATATTCATGTTTTTTTCTGACAAATTCATCCTCAGATTATGCAATAATAATAATAATAATTAATAATAATAATAATAATAATAATAATAATAATAATATTAACTGTTGCATTAAGCTAGGTAAAAATTTCGGACCTTAAGTAAGTATTACACTTAACAATTTATATTTTATAAAATAATGTTACCAGCCCTGTCAAATTGTAATGAAAAAGAGGTAAATTATCTAGAAAAAAAAAAAAAAAAAAACTATTAATCTAAAAATATTGTGAAGCGCAAAACCTAAAAATAGAAACAGAGGTAGTAACCTTACATTTCACAAAATATAGATTGATACGTGTAAGGAAGCTATACCCAAAACGTCGACAGGGAAAATAGTCAAAAGGGTCAAAAGGCCGATAAATTAAAAAAAAAAAATCTGTCAATCACTTTTCTTTTCAGTTTGAACTGTCTAGGATTTGGCCATACGTTAAAAAAATTGTGTTGAATGTTTGACCAACATCGTATTTTTTTTTATATCGATACAATCGATAAGTAAGCCTATTTTTATATTTTTAGTATTATAATAATTATAAATATATTATTTTAGTAAATGCATGGCACACGAACATTTGTCTACGGGGAACTCAGCCCCCATACCCTCAACCCGTGAGTGGTGATGATATATATCTATGGATTTATTGTGTCGACGATTTGGACGTAGTGACCAAATTTTGTTAATGGCGTGTCGGCCTTTTGACCTGTCGACGGTTTTGGGGTAATCCCGCGTGTAAGTCGTAAGGACCAAAATTTCTAACGAGTTTTGAGAACTGTTAATAACATAAATATAAATAATTTTAATAATTCTTATTTATTCATTTAGTCAGACACTTGTTTGTTGTGTTGTCGCACCGATGCAGTTGCGTTCTATCGAAATAATAGTTAAGGTGGTTTAAGGCATTCACGGTCTTGGAGCTCTATG
>SEYY01002698.1:42500-46659 GCA_009176605.1 Armadillidium nasatum
TATATATATTATATATATATAGGAGAGAAAGGAGTGGCTATGATGGTGATAGGTGAATTGGCAAGTAGAGTTGAGGGAAGATACAAAAATAAGAAAATAATTTCGATAGTATTCAAATTAGAGAGGAAAAAGAGTCTGCATAATGAAGACGTATGTGGCTCACCAGGGGAGATCACAGAAGGAGGAACGAAGATTTTATGGGCTGCGGCAAAATGAATATGATGGAGCAAATTCAGAGATAAAATTTCTCATTGAAGATTTTAACGCACAAGTTGGAGACTGTAGAGGAGTTGAAGTGTTTGCTGAGAACTTGGGATGTGGATGAGAGAAATCACGAATAGGCCCTAATACATGTTACACGGTTGAGCAAAAGACAATGAACGTTTATTATGATGACGCATCAGTGAAAAATGGCCTTCGCTTTCGTCGTTTATTAATTCAATTATTTTATCTTGATGCTTTGGACCAACACAGCTCATCAGGTCTTCTCGAATGAAAGTCTACACTCGCAGGCGCTACACTTCTTGTGTATACACAAGAGTCTGCCCCTATTGCCTTCAGGTCGATGCGCCTGATTTATCTGTTGGAGATTTCATACAGCAGTATCAGGAGGAGATTCTTCTGCCTCTTGTTTATTTTTCAAAGAAGTTTCAACCGGCTGAGACACGATACTGTGCCTTCATTCGTAAACTTCTAGCGATTCATCTTGCCGTTAAACATTTTCGTTATTTTCTAGAGGGAAGTTCTTTACATTTTAATGGTCCACAAACCTCTCATTTTTGCGCTGCAGTCATTCTCCTTGCGAAGCATGTCATCTCCAATATGTCTCGCAGTTTACCACGGACATCAGACAAATTCATGGAGTAGATAACCACACCACCGATGCCCTCTCTAGGATAGGGATTAATTCCCTTTCTTCTCTATCCTCGGTTAATTTTGAGGACATGGCGGCTGCTCAGGAAACCGAGGACACTCATCTTCTTGTTCACACTTCTCTGCACTACAGAAGCTTCAACTGCCAGGTATCAACTTACAACTCGTCTGTGATACTTCTACAGGTTCTCCTCTTTTTCTTGATTCTTCAACCTTCAGGAAACAAGTCTACCACTCTCTGCATTACCTGTCTCATCTTGGAATTGCTGCAACACAGAAGCTCATTGCTTCCAGGTTCGTGTGACCACACATGTACAGAGACATTAAGATTTAGGCACGCACTTGTCTCTCCTGCCAAAAGAACAAGGTTCACAGACACACCAAGGCGCATCTTGATTAAATTCTTCCACCAGGTGAGAGGTTCCAACACATACACATTGAACTCGTCGGTCCTTTGCCTCTTTCAGATGGTTTTTCTTACCTTCTCACCTGCATCAACCGCTTCACACGATGGCCTGAGGCCATCCCTCTTCCAAACATCAAGGCCGAGACTATTGCCAAAGCTTTCTTGGCTACTTGGGTGTCTCGATTCGGTATGCCAGAGGCAATCACAACTGACCAGGGACGTCAGTTTAAATCCTTTTTTGTATCGTGATTTCATGTAATTTTTAGGCACCTCACGCATTCGAACCACTTCTTATCACCCTTAAGCTTAACGGCATGGTGGAGCGCTTTCACAGTCAGTTGAAAGCTTCTCTCGCTGCCCATCTTTCTGAAATTCTTCCTTTTGCCCTTCTTGGCATCCGCTCTGCTTTGAAGGAAAACTTACAGTGTACAGCTGCAGAACTGCACTATGGTTCTCCTCTTCGTCTTCCAGGTGAATTTTCCATTTCATCTCGAGCTTCTCCTGCTGATCCCTTAGTATTTTTTTCTCGACTCCGACAGTTTTCCACCTCTTGGAATCCTTCACCAACTCGATCACAAAACATATACTCTTTCATTCCGAAAGAGCTTGCTACTTAAACTCATGTTTTCGTTCATCTCGAGTCACATCGAACACCGATGAAAGCTCAGAACGATGTCTCCTTCCAGGTTTTAAGTAATCGTGAGAAGACTTTTGTCATTCAACGTCTTAGGCGGAAAGAAGTTGTCTCTATCAATAGACTTAAACCTGCATTTTCCGAATCCTCTCCAGATCCTTCGATCGACTTCACAGACTATCCAGCACATACGCTTTTCATGTGCCAGCTTTTATACTCCTCCATCGCCTCCTCCGACACCTCCCCCTTCTCCTCTTTAATTACAGATTTCACAACCACCGTTTTGTTCACCCCAACTCTAGATCTTTCCTCGGGCGGTATTCTCCAACGTCCTTCCAGTGTCGGACTAACACGATTTGGCAGAACAGTGCATCTCTATCTTCGGTTTCAGTGACTAGCTGTTCTGGAAGATCTCGGAGGGGAATCTTGAATCTGTCACGTCAGAATACGCCCTAATATACGTTACACGGTGGAGCAAAAGATAATGAATGTTCATTATGATGATGCATCAGTGAAAAATGGCCTTCGCTTTCGTCGTTTATTAATTCAATTATTTTATCTGAATTTATCATCTTCAGCTTTTTATTTATTGTGCTTCAACTTCACCGATTCCATTGTGAAAGTGCTTTCCATTTATCGACTGTGTCCAGCTGATTTATTTATTTAATTTGGCACTTGCTGCTTGGACACCAGTTGTCTTCCTCATACTCCAGCTGTTTGCTGTATAGTTGTGGCCTTTTGAATAAAAATCTATTGTTATGGGTGTGTTACAAAATCCCCAGCCAAAAGATTAGTTCAGCCCAAGAACTACCATAACATAGACTATTAGGCTCATAACGAAACCAAAGTTTACAAAAATAATAAGTTATAGCATTTAACCTTTTAATATCGAAAAAAAACTCTTTCTTAGATTCAAGTCTCGTGGATGACGTGGTTATAGCCGCAAGATATCACTTCTCATTAACTCTTTAGAAATTTTGTATATTTAAGAAAGTACTTTCGTTTAAATAAATGTAATTTTTGAAGTGTTTAACAGTGTAATTTTGAACAAATCATACTTTAAATAATATTTGTGTTATTTGGCGATTAAACAAGCATGTTACAGCTAGTTAAAGACCTGAATATTTTGATAAAGACCTCGAACCAAAATACATCTTGGAGGTTAATTGTTTTAATTAAAAATTAAACTTCTAATAAAAAAAAAAATGAACAGTTTTTTGGTTTGAAGTAATTTTCAGATATTTTTAACATGAGAACTTTTCGTATTTTATTATTTCTACCTTAAATTAGTCGATATTTAAAAATTTTCTTCTCTTGAAACCTAAGGCCAGGTTATTTACCAAAAGTTTTACTCCAGAATGCATTAGAATAATATATATATATATATAATATATATATATATATATATATATATATATATATATATATATATATATATATATATATATATATATATATATATATATATATATATATAAGTAGTATGTAAAACCCGGGTACGAGAACATCCCCTCATTTTCGCTCGCTGCGCTCGCTAACATGAGGGAATGTTCTCATACTCGCTCGCTTCGCTCGCTCCGGGTTTTACATACTACTTATCAATGTTTTTTTAAAAGTAGTATACAGAGACTTTCTGACAGCCCTCAAAAATCGCTTCGAGTACCGTGCCCTTCCCGAAAAAACTGAATGATTACTTTAGCAGGAAAACCTTGATCGAGCGAGCTGCGGGTTTGCTTACTCAAGTCTTTTAAAAGAAATTAACGAAGAGTTGGGGGCCGCTACAGCCCTACCTCGTTTTATAATTTAACGTAATATCGAGAGGTGGGATACGGACGTAGTGTCCCCCACCTTTTATAATTTAACGTAATATCGAGAGGTGGGGGCCGCTACGGCCCCCACCCCTTTACGTTTAAAAGAAATTAAAGAAGAGTTGGGGTAAGACTTGGAGAAAGGTGTTGGGAGGGATTGCGGTTTGGTAAAAGAAGAAAAAAATGAAAATTGAGTTATAATAAAAAAACCTATAATAAATAATGGAAATGATATGTTCTTTACACAAACATGAAACTAACGAAAATTGTAAATCATGTAATTATTTAAAAAATCTTAATACTTCTAAGTATTATTATGAAGCTTCTCATTCGCAATATACGCAAAATAATGATAATAAACCATTAATATATTCACCAAGAATATATTTAGAGAAAGTTATTGATAAATATTATAAAAAAAATAAAGAGATAATGAAT
>SEYY01002699.1:0-20000 GCA_009176605.1 Armadillidium nasatum
TATATATATATATATATATATATATATATATATATATATATATATAGTATATATATATATATATATATATATATATATATATATATATATATATATATATATATATATATATATATATATATATATATATATATATATATATATATATATATATATATATATATATATATATATGTATAGCCAGTAATTCAGTATTACATTCACACTTCACAGTTTCACATATTCCATTTGAAGTTAATAATTGGTAAGTTATTTTTTAGAAATAAAAGCTTTTGGGCTCTTTCAGGTGAAAGTTTGGTTCGCTTTTCGTCGTAAATGAGGCCTGCTCCACTGAAAAGACGCTCACTAGCAACACTAGTTGAAGGACATGCTAAATAAGTCCTTGCCAGCTCAGCAAGAAAAGGAAAACTTTTGCAATTATCTCTCCACCAAACCAGTTGGTCTTTATCTGCCTCCAAACGTGGGAGTTTCAGATAATTTTCAATAATCGATATCGTATCCTTTGACACTTCTGACTGTGATTCTTCATTGCTGCTGGAAGCTAGAAGATCTTTCATTGATTTAGCAATGCTTAAGCTAACAGATTTTGTTTCTTTTGTATCTGACAGCTTTTGCTTTTTCTTGAAAGGCGTTATTTTAGCTGTTTCTATCATCTCATCGCATAAGCATCCTAATTTGATTTTAACATTCTGAGAAACAAGTGGTTTAAAAAATTTTGTTTTGTACCTAGGATCTAAAAAGGTTGCAATTGTATAAGCATCATCATTTTCCAGGTTTTCAAATCTGTCGTTCATCTCCTTCATTAATGTTTCAGTCATCCTTGAAACTCCCTTAGACTTAATAACATTTGTTAACACAACTTTCAATGTTGAAACAAGTGGTATCACATCTGACAAACATGATTCAGCCGAACTTATAGTCTTTGTTAATTATTGAAAAGGCTTAAGGAGATTAATACAATTATTTAAAATGTATTATTCGTCAGCTGTTAGAGGCTTTATTTTGTGCTGCTTGAAGCATAAAGGCAAATGGCCTCATTAATTTCGCTCATCCTCTCAAGCATATGCAAACTACTATTCCAAAGTGTTTGAATATCTTGCATGACAGAAAGTGGACGAACAGTTAATCTTCTTTGTATTTTCTTCAGCTCATTTTGGGCTACAACGGAGTGATTGGAATGCGTAGCAATTAACCTACCTTTGGTTATTAAATCAGATAGAAATTTTTGACTCATAATGGAATTTTTAACTACTATCTGAGTTTGGTGTGCAAAGCAATCTACATTTTTCACTTTTGCCAGAGAAAGTGCTTTTTTTAACTTTGTGCCTCAATCCCTGACTACGCAGTGCACTTATTTAAAGAAATCTTCCATTTTGTCAGTATCTTTTCAAGTACAGTTTCAAGATAGTCGCCTGTATGTCGCTCAGAAAGAGGTTCTGCATTCAATAGAAGTTTTGCCTTTGAAAGTTTTTATCAATTGCATGATACGTAATTTTTTACTATCCGCGCATGCGGATGCGGTTGCATATATCCAATTGCGGATATCCGCGGATGCGGATATTGGAAAAATGATGCGAATATCCGCAGTTGCGGATGCGGATGCGGATATCCGGTCCACCTCTAATATATATATATATATATATATATATATATATATATATATATATATATATATATATATATATATATATATATATATATATATATATATTCTCTGGTGGGAAAAGGTTGTGATCATGCTCACATACATTAGACTTGAATGATATATAGAGGTTCAAATTAAAGATCAACATACCCCTTTACAGGGTTTTTGAAAATGTAAAAGTCAAAAGAAGATTTATCATAGCTGTAGATTTGAAAGCAGAAAGTTAGACTTAAACGGATGAGACTTTGTAGAAAGACAAGTCGCACGAAATTTTCGCTTCAATGCGATTAGAGTTCAGAAGAATAGTGTCCATTTTAATAGAGAGAGTAAAGAGAAACTTGAAAACTTGACAGGCAAAAAGGGACTGGAGAATTCGTGAGAGTGAAAGAGAAAAGAAGATAATCTCTAGGCTCCACCATTTATTTAAAGGAAAGTTTTGCAAGTGGAACCAATCCAAATGTTTAAGGAGCAACTAACACAGAGGCAAACAACACCTATAAAGAAAAAACAAATGGCGTAGCACAGAGAAATTCCGAAACATGTTTTGAAACAGAAGTAATATGATCCTCCAAAGAAATATTTCTAAAAAAGAAAACTTCTTGGATATTAAGGAAATTCGAAAAGTTTAAGATGTGTTTTGAAAGAAAATGTCATTGTTATATGGAAGGTCGCGTCAAGAAGAAAATTGAAAGAACTGAGTTTTCGATACACTGAAAAAAACCATGTTATCTCTGCTCCCAATTATAAAAATGAAAAAATTCAGAAGTTAGCTGCTCCACAGCTTCAATCCCAGCGTTAATTAACTATTTGGTGAGATCGATTTAAAAATGAAAAGAGTAATGAAAAAAGGAGTCCTCGGAATAAGAGATCGATATGTGATGGAGCCCGTACGAGGGAGGTCATTAATGAAAAATAGAAAAAAATTTGGTAATGGGACACTTTTAAGAAACTCCAATATTAATAGATGTAAAGAATGAATGATATTATCTACAGCAACAGATATTAAACAACCATAAAGGATGTCAAAGGGAAGGCTTCTTATCAGAAATCTTATGCACCTGAGTATTAATTAAGAACAATAAATAAAGACTAGAAAAAGAGTGGTGGTATTCGACAAAGTAAAAATTAGATAAAGAAAAAAATTAACTAAGAAAATGAAAGTTGACAATGGCAATTTATCAGCTAAATCTTGGAAGCAACAACCTCTTCTACGGATTCCGAAAGATCTCAAGTCATGAAGAGATGAAAATTTTTTGTGTGGTATTGTTTAGATCAAACCATTTCAAGCATTTCAGAGGTAGGGTTGTTCTACTTTTTTGCTGTTTTTTTTTTTTTTTAAATCAGAAATAATGCTAAAGTTTTGTTTGTAAATCTACGAAAGATTTGTGAATACTGGAGGAGGGTGGTGTGAATGTAAGGCACTGCAATGTAAGTAGAAGGTGCACTAGGTATACTCTCTGAAAAGATGAAAAGCTAAAAGAACGAACTCAGACGATTCCGGAGCTGTTCCTCCTCCTTCAACCCCCTCCAACTCATTTATGCCTAATATTATAATTTCTTCTAAAGATGTCATTTCTGCTCTCTCTGAGCTTAACACTAAGAAGGCGTATGGTCCTGATGGTATTCCTCCTGCGGTTCTCAAAACTTGTGCTTCCGAGCTTGCACCATGCCTTGGTAAACTATTTCGTCTTTGCCTTTCTACTTCGACCTTCCCTTCTTGCTGGAAACGTGCGCTCATTCATCCTGTGCCGAAGAAGGGAGACTCTTCTCAACGCTCTAACTATCGTCCAATTTCTTTAACCTCCGTTCTTTCTAAAGTTTTCGAATCTATCCTCAACAGGAAGATTTGGAGACATCTCAATTCTTCTAATCTTATCTCTGATCGCCAGTACGGTTTTCGTAAAGAACGTTCTACTGGCAATCTTCTTTCCCTACTTTCCGACTCTTGGTCCTCCGCTATCCGGGATTTCGGTGAGTCTTTTGCTGTGCCGCTAGACATATTGAAAGCCTTCGATAGAGTCTGGCACAAAGCTTTGATTTCCAAACTTTCCTCAAAAACTCAATTCCTCCATCTTTCTACTCGACACAATCTTCCACACAATTATGGCATCTTCTTCGAAAACACTCAACTCAAATCTTCATCTATTCTCAATATTCTCGGTGTTTCTTTTTCTCGTGATCTTTCTTGGAAAGATCACATTGCTTCTCTCTCTAAACAAGCTTCTAAGAGGGTGGGTGTTCTGAAGAGCCTTCGTAATTTTTTTACGCCACCCCAGTTGCTTGCTCTGTATAGGGGTGTTGTTCACCCCTGTATGGAGTACGCCTCGTATATCTGGGGTGGTTCCACACATGCAGCTCTTCTTGAAGGTGGAGTCTAGGGCTTTTCGTCTTATCAACTCTCCCGCTCTTACTAACTCTCTCCAATCTCTTTCTTCCCTTCGAATTGTTGCGTCACTTTCTCTATGCTATCGCTATTACAACGGACATTGCTCTTCTGAACTCTCACGTCGCAAACCTCCTCCGTTGAGAAGGGCCCGTGCGACACGACTTTCCACACAGTCTCATCCTTTCTCTGTCCAACTCTCCGACCCCAGACTTAACCGCTATGCTCACTCTTACATGTACTCTACTGGTAAAGTTTGGAACACACTTCCTTCATCTGTTTTCCCAACTTCCTTTGACTTGTACACTTTTAAACGCCGTGTATTGGGTCATGTCGGCCTTTAGCGACCCGATTTTGAATACTCCAAAACTCTGGTGGATTATGGTAGGCCTTTGGCCTTTGCGCATCAGAGGAGACATAAAATATATATAATATATATATATATATATATATATATATATATATATATATATATATATATATATATATATATATATATATATATATATTATATATATATGAAATTGCGAGGGCGCACATATTAAATCCTTATTTATTTATTTAGTTTTGGATTTATTTGCTTTCATACTTAAATATTTTTTCTGCTGTTCAAATAATCTAGAAACCTTTTTTGCCTCCACTTCTATCTGGCGCCCGGGGCATATGCAGTATCCCTGAACAGTTCTAGTTAAGCCTCTGCCTACAGTTTTTCGCCTTCACCCTCCACTCCCATATTTCATTGTGAATTGCTCTTACTACATATATGACCATAAGATGGTCAGGTGGGAACATTTTCTGAAATTTTTTGATTTCACTTGGAATGACCCATATATACATATATATATATATATATATATATATATATATATATATATATATATATATATATATATATATATATATATATATATATATATATATATGACCATGCTTCCGTCTTTCCCACTAAATCTGGTGGAACTTTGGTAGGCCTTTGGCCTTTGCCCACCAGAGGTGATATAAAATATATATATATATATATATATATATATATATATATATATATATATATATATATATATATATATATATATATATATATATATATATATATATATATATATATATATATATATATATATATATATATATATATATATATATATATATATATATATATATATATATATATATATATATATATATATATATATATATATATATATATATATATATATATATATATATATATATATATATATATATATATATATATATATATATATATATATATATATTATATATATATATATATATATATATATATATATATATATATATATATAGTGATGGCATCCGCATCCATCCGCATCCGCAATTTCGAATAATATCCGCATCCGCACTTTCGGAAATTCAACATCCGCATCCGCATCCGCATCCGCATCCGCACTTCTCCAAAATTCGACATCGCATGCGCATCCGCATCCGCAAATTAGATAATATGACATCCGATCCATCACTAATATATATATATATATATATATATATATATATATATATAATATATATATATATATATATATATATATATATATATATATATATATATATATATACAATATATATATATGCGAATTGTAGATTAAGAGTGAGGGTGAAGAGAGAACTATCGGATTGGTTAAGCAAAGGAGTGGGATTGAGACAGGGGTGTGTAATATCTTCATGTTATTTAATCTATTGATGAATGGTTTACTTAGAAAAATGGAGAGAAAAGGGAAGAGTATTACGTTGAGGAAATATGTAGGGTGAATGTGAAGTGAATGTTTTACTTTTTTGCAGATGATGCGGCATATGTTGGTGGCAGAATCTGGGGAAAAGATGAAAATATTTGTGAGAGAGTTTGAAGGGAAATGTGCATACACGAGATAGAAATTCAATCCATCGAAGAATAAAGTTATGAGGATTGGAGGTGGGGATGAGGAAATGTGGAGGGAGGAATTGGTTTGTAGAAGTGTGAGAATGGAAACTTGAGGAGGTGAATGAATTCAAATATCTAGTAATGTTGGGTGGATGGTAAGGGTGGGACGGAAAAAGAAATAAAGAACAGAGTGGTAGAAGAAATGAAAGTATTGGAGGGAGTTAGAAAAATATGAAGAAAGGAAAAATTTCGAAAGAAATAAAGATAAGAATGTTTGAATTTATGTGTTCACCTTCTGTATTGTATGGGTGTGAAACATAGATGATAAGTGTTCGGTCGAGAAAAAGTTTCAATGTCTTTGAGATGAAAGATTTGAGAGCGATATATAAATTGAGAAGGATTGATAGGATTAGAAATGAAAGAATAAGGGAGATGTGTAAATGGAAGAAGGGTGTAATTGATAGAGAGGAGGAGGATGTGCTAAAATTGTTTAGACATATGTGAAGAATGAATGAGGACAGAATGCTGGTCCATGTGGATAGAGGTAGGGATAGGGGAAGGCGGAAGTGGAGATGGATGGATGGAGTGAAAAAGATTTTGATGGAAGGAATTTGAGTTTAGAAGAGGGTAGAAGATTTGTACAGACAGAGAGAGATTAAGGGCGGTGGTGAAAGGGGTTGGAAGGGGTTGGTTGTAAGGGAATTGTGGCGGGCACCACCCCACGAAAGTGTGAAAAGTGATAATGAAATATATATATATATATATATATATATATATATATATATATATATATATATATATATATATATATATATATATATATATATATATATATATATATATATTATAAAGTTCAATTTCTCAACTTTTATGTTCCTTTTAAATATATCATGATATTTATTTATATTTATGAATGAAGATAAAAGAACAGGTTAAAAGCTCGAATAAGGGCTTTTCAAGATTGATCACCTCAGATTGAAGTCTAACTCCAAACCAGAAGAGCTAAGAAGAGACAAGAAAACCAGCTGTAAGAGGTAAACTAAAATCTCTAGCCATAAAGGCAGAGGTAAATCAAAATCATTTCTTCAATGATAATAGAAAACAATAGAACGACGAGAAGAAGAAACATGGAATTTTCAATTATAAGAAGAGAAGCTTAAAGAGATTAAACGTCGTGAATCCATCGAAAATCATATGAAGAGACTGGTGAAACCCATTTGATAACTCGGTTATGATTAACCACGCTACCATGTAAATAAACCATTCTAACTATAATTAAAGCCTTTTTCAACCTTCCTTGTCATATTTTATGATCTTAATCAATAAAAGTTTTAAACTAGGGAAGAAAACTTTTAAAATATATAATATAATATATATATAATATTATATATATATATATATATATATATATATATATATAATATATATATATATATATATATATATATATATATTTATATATATATATATATATATATATTAGTGATGGCATACGCATTCGCATCCTGATCAAAATTAACATCCACATCCGCACTTTTCGAAAATTCAACATCCGCATCCGCATTCGCATCCGCACTTTCGAAAATTCAACATCCGCATCCGCATTCGCATCCGCACTTTCGAAAATTCAACATCCGCATCCGCATCCGCAAATTAGGAAAAATGACATTCGATCCATCACTAATATATATAATATATATATATATATATATATATATATATATATATATATATATATATATATATATATATATATATATATATATATATATATATATATATATATATATATATAATATATATATATATATATATATATATATATATATATATATATATATATATATATATATATATATATAATATATATATATATATATATATATATATATATATATATATATATATATATATATATATATATATATATATATATATATTCCAAGCTGAATTTAGGCCAAAAATATTTCTGTCCAGAGCAAGTTAATAATTAGTATTGGGAGAATTTAGAAAAGGAAATTGCCACTTAATAAAGCAATATTGTAGTTAGCTTGTTGGGTTGCTAATAAAAGATTTCAATTGCAAACATATAAAAATTAAATAACAATGCTGAACCGAACATATTTTATCTTTTTAGAAATGCTAGTGAAGTATAAATCTGGGAGAAGATGTCAGTTGCCAGTCACTGCTCTTCTACTTTCAATATTATTTTGAAAATCATACAGATCTTCCCTATCTAATCTTATGTACTATATTTTTTTAAATTGAATGAGAAGAGGAGAGTCTTGATTGCCCTATCTTCCTTTATATTCTTCCTTTTTTCCTTTTTAAATATTGTTTTTTTCCCATATCTCAATTTATATTTAACCGTTTCACTCGCTTTTTTCCTACCCAAAAAATAAGTATTCTGCTTGCAGTATTATTTTCATTCATTTCTATACTAACAAATTTCCATCCAATATTTTTCAGCTTATTAGAATATTGACATTTTCTCTTCATTTTATTTGGAAAGACTTTTATCATTCATATCCAATGAATATATTTTTATCATTAGATGATGAAAATATATAAATTTTTATCATTAGATGCTAAAAACTGAACAAATTTAAAATTTCTCTAAATTAATTCATTCTGTTAAATATTTCCAACAATTCTGTTGAATCCTTCTAGAATTTTCATATCTTTCTAGCAATTCTATTATTTCTTTTTTTTTTTTTAAATTCAAATACCATTGAATTAAAATTTTTTTTTTTTTTTGAATTTTCTCCTCAATTCTAATATTTGTAATTTTCTTTGAAAGAAAGCATTTTCAGTTACCAAATAATTTTTTTTTAAAAGACAAAACAGATTTTACATTGCGAAATAATTTTTTGATACAGAAGATATCTTTGATAAATAGTAGTCAGATTGAGGAAATCATAATTTCAACATAGTAATAAAATGACTTTTGCTCTTCTCTTTGTTAATGTATTAATAGTTTAGTAATTATCTTATAGAATTTGTTGGTAATGGAAATATGTTAGGATTAAATAAGCAAGTAATATACCTATTATCGTTCCAAATATAATCCCTGTAGTTCCATGCACAAGTTTTGAAACACCAAATACAGAAGGAAGCATTTTCATTCCCATCACATCAATCATTGTTGTTATCATCAGTGAGATTGAAAATCCAATGCCAAATCCCCAAATAATGCCTACAGCTACGAAAAATTTGATGTCTTGAAGAAAAGAGTATACTGGAAAATATATATATATATATATATATATATATATATATATATATATATATATATATATATATATATATATATATATATATATATATATATATATATATATATATATATATATATATATATATATATATATATATATATATATAGTATCGAGGGCAATTTGACATTTTTTTAAATTTCGATTATAGATATATCGATATTTTTTAATACATCGGTATCCCAATTTTAAATTTTAACTTTTAATTACCCTGCACCACGTAAAAGTAATAAAATTTGGCTGATTAAATAAGAAACTGAAATATAAGCCCAAAATTGAAGAAAATGATTAAGAGCAAATTGGTAAGCTCTATTTCAAAAAAAAGTGTGCAAAAGAGCAAATTATCTAGAGAGAGCGGAAATTTGTACTTTTGCAATCTTAAAAAAGTTGTTGAGAGCAAACGCAAAAGCGCACATTTTCGAAATTTCGCTTTGCGCGTTTACGCTTATGCCCACCTTTGATATATATATATATATATATATATATATATATATATATATATATATATATATATATATATATATATATATATATATATATATATATATATATATATATATATATATATATATATATATATATATATATATATATATATATATATATATATATATATATATATATATATATATATATATATATATATATATTATTTTACTTCTGGTGGGCAAAGGGCATAGGTAAATCAGAATTCTGGTCAGATTAATGCCGACAGGTCTAGAGACACATCGTTTGAAGGTGTGTAAGTTATAGGAAATTAGAAAAGTAGATGAAGGGAGTGTGTTCGAGACTTTCACAGAAGAGTATAAATAAGATTGTTCATAGCGGTTCTGTCTATGGTCAGAGAGTTGGACAGAGAAAGGATAAGACTGTGTAGAAAGTCAAGTCGCACGAGCCCTTCTCAGTCTAGGAGGTATGCGAGGAGAGAGTTCAGAAGAGCAGTGTCCATTGTGATAGCGACAGTTTAGATAGAATGATGCAACAATTCGACGGGCAGAGAGAGACTGAAGAGAATTAGTGAGAGTAGGAGAGTTGATAAGACGAAAAGCTCTAGACTCCACCTTCACAAGGAGATCTGTATGAGTGTAAGTACCCTAGATATGGGAGACGTACTTCATACAGGAGCGAACAACACCCCTATAAAGAGCAAGAAACTGGAATGATGGGTAGAAGTTCTGAAGGCGCTCCAGAACACCAAGCCTCTTAGAAGCTTGTTTAGAAAGAGAAGTAATGTGATCTTTGAATGAAAGATCACGAGAAAAAGAAACACCAAGAATTTTAAGGAGAGATGAAGGTTTGAGTTGTGTTTTTCGAGGAAGATCTCATAGTTGTGAGGAACATTGAGTCAAGTAGAGAGATGAAGGATTTGAGTTTTTGAGGCATTGAAAACGAGCATGTTTTTCTGCTCCAGTTTGTAATGTGAGATAGGTCTGATATTAGTTGTTCCAAGGTTCTTGCTTCTATTAACTGTTGTTTGGAGAGGCGCCTTTCAAACTGAAAAGGGTAATGAAGAGTGGAGTCATCAGCATAGAAATGGATAGGAGAGTAAGTAATGGCGAAAAAGTCATTAATCAAAAGCTCAAAAGTGTTTGGGATAGGACAGATCCTTAAGGAACACCACTATTAATAGATTTATAGGATGAACTGTGGCCTTCTATTACAGCTGCTATAAAACGACCAGAAAGGAAATCAGAATGAAGGACACAGAGAATGTAGTATAGAATCTGAAAGTGGGAAGTTGTGAAATCAAAGTGTAATAGACATTATCGAAAACTTCCTATGTATCTAGTGCAAAAGCAAAATATTCACAGAAATGCCGAAGAGAAGAGGACCAGGTTTTAGCGAAAGGGAAAGAAGATCACCAGTAGAGAGTGAAGATAGACATACTGACGATCAAAGATAAAATTAGAAGTATTGAGATGTTTAAGGATATATTCGAAAACTTTGGAAAGATTAAGAGTTTGAAACAAACCAAAGGGTAACGGAGTGAAAAGGACTGGTCTAGCCTCCTCTTCGCGGTTAAGCCCAGTTTCGGATATTTTCATCTCTTCGGATGGCGCTACGTCCTCTCCCAATAATTTGTATATATATATATATAATATATATATATATATATATATATATATATATATATATATATATATATATATATATATATATATATATATATATATATATATATATATATATATATAAGTATATATATATATATATATATATAAATATATATATATATATATATATATATATATATATATATATATATATATATATATATATATATATATATATATATATATATATATATATATATATATATATATATATATATATATATATATATATATATATATATATATATATATATATATATATATATATCTATATATTATATATTTATATATATATATATATATTATATATATATATATAATATATATATATATATATATATATATATATATATAATAATTATATATATATATATATATTTTAATTTTGAATAGGATAATAATAATAATAATAATAATAATATATAATAAAATAATAATAATAATAATAATAATAATAATAATAATAATAATAATAATAATAATAATAATAATAATAATAATAATAATAATAATAATAATAATAATAATAATAATAATAATAATAATAATAATAATAATATTAATAATAATAATAACAGAGTACTATGAAAGGAGATGTTTACACGAACATCCTCCACTTAGCGGGTTTATTATAGTCTAGCCTGATTTTCGCTGCGTGTTCGGTCGGCGGGAATTGAGTAACACTTTTTATCAAGGATTTGAATGTGCTCCTTTACAGTACAAATATGTAATCTCTAGAGGTGCTAGTAAAATTTTCATATTTATTTTTATTTTTGATAGGGGTCTCCATCGTCAATTTAAATCACTTACAGATTAGATAGGAAACTCCCCTGTTTGCGTTACACCAATATAGATTTACTTTTCCTGGAGGGGTGCAGGGGTATATTTGGTTTTACATTTTATTTCTATTCTTTTTATTTCTCTTTTTTAATTTATTTTAATTATTCTTTGCATTGTTTTTATTTTAAATAATTTTTTATTCTTTTTTTGTTTTTAATCATTTTTAATCATTTTTAATTATTTTCAAAGTTTTAATTATATTTTTCAGAATGTAAGGGTACGGTTTTGGGTTGGAGTAAGGTTTGTCCCTGTAGAGTGGGCTGGACTCCCAAAGACTCCGAGATCTGATATCTCATATCTACCTGGGGCTCCAACACCGAGAGTGGGTCTCATATTCAACAATGCCACAGCACAACTACTTCGATGCTAGTTTTACTGAAAGAAAAAATTCTATCTGGAAATTTCAATAAAACTCAAGGAACTGGCATTGAAACCAACTAGTCGCAAAATAAAAAAGATTTTAAAGCCTTCAAAGACAGCATCTTCAGAAAGCAGATTTAGATAGAGGCTGGCTTCAAAGACAAGGAACGAATCATTCCAGGAAAAAGATAAATAAATAGAGAATAAATATATTTCAAAAATGGAAGACACTCCATTGCTATAAATATGATCATCAGACATTTGTAATATTAAATGAGTGGAGCGAAAATTATGAATCGAGTCTGTAATTTAAAATTTATTAATTTATTAAAACAATTGATATTTTTTTGGTTTATATTTGTTGAATATTATATTCTTAATAACATTTCTATATTTTTACATAATTATTCTTAATAACATTTTATAAAGTACAAAAACAATTTGGAATTGTTAAATTATTGGGTGAGACACGCATTCGCGAATTCTTGTGCAATTTCTGAAACTTTTCTTGTTTCAGAGATTCATACCGCCCTCACTTTTTCCAAAATAACTAATTTTTCCTTGACCTAACTTGTCAAAATTTTTAGACTCTACGAAAAAAGTATAAATAAAGGTCAATCTTGAGATATTTTAATTATCTTTCCCAAAAAGCACGTTGTGAGTTAAAATGAAAAAAAAAAAGTTTGAAAATTTTGAAATTTTTTTTTGGTCAAATTTCAAAACGCAATAACATTTTTCACGGATAGATATCGGAAATATCTTTTTACAGAATGTTAGATAAAATTTTTCTCTAGAGTTTCTGAAAATATGATTAACTTCGGTCAAGAAACAAAACCATTATAACATCAGTGAAGGTACCAAATTGGGCTAAAGAGTGAACATTCTGTTTTTTTCATACATTTTTGATTTCTTTGTTCAAATTGTGTAAATTTTCAGGAATTGTAGGAAAAGTCTATACCGAGAATTTCATCGTGAGCGGTGCGGTGCAGTGCGGTTTGGAGAGTGGTGTGTTAAATTTCGTACTATGAGGTGCTCTTTATCTTGCTTACAGCGAGATCATGAAAATACTGGTGCTCCACTAACCCTAGTTTGTTAACATAACACTGTCTCTATTGCATCAAAAAAATATATATTTTTTATTTCTCCTGTGTAGTAAGTTAATTTTCTAATTGTTTATGCTTGAAATGTACAGTAGCAATGCTCTTTTCAGACTTTCCTTTTTAGGAAATAACATTAACATATTTGATTTACTTAATTTTCCCAAAAAAACTAAAGAAGTATTCAATGCTAATTTAATTCATATCGATTACACTTAAATTTTCGGTAATATAAATATTAGTTTACTTTAAAAATAAAATAGAACAATTATAAGATGTATAAATACAAACGAAGAAAGTGCTGGAAATTTAACAATCACGATTCTTAAATGAACTCCTTTTGATAAACATTAATATTTTTTCCCGTTATCGATATCGCACTTTTCAATCTCAATTTGTGATTGCGCATTTATATCCAATCTCTTATTTTAAATATATTTTATTTTCAGTATCTTTATTATTTACTTCGTTACCTTCAAAAAACCTAATCAAGAGCAGTGCGTTTAAAAATTTTAACTTCAGACATGTATGGTAATTCTAATTAAATCTTTTATTTGTAAGGTAAGTATTCAGTGAAAACTGAATGTTTTCCTTCGAAATTATTTTTAAAAAATATGTAAAAACAGAACTTACCTAGAACGGAGGAGGCGACTACGAATAATCCAAACATATAACCGTATCTTTTGTTGAAAAATTTTCTGTCAGAAATCAGTGCACAAACTAATCGTCCAAGGAAACTTCCTATTGAGGAGATTGAAGAACACCAAGCAGCAGTTTCAATCGAGTAACCTGCATCAGTTATTATGAAAGGCATCCACATCAGAAAATTACCATATGCAATCATCAGGCCAGAGCCAGCAAAAGATATAAATTGAACTCTCATATATTTTAAAGATTTGAAGTTCTTGTACGTTGATTTAACCACGCGTAAGAATATATCTTTAGATTTTCTTCTCTTGTAATTATTTTTATAATTTTTCTCCTCATTAACATTTTCTGATTCATTCTTTTGAATGGTGTTTTCAGCGGAAGCATCGAATTTAGTTCCACCATCGAAGGATTCTACTTTAATTACTTCTTCTTTAGTTTCATCTGAATTTCGATATTCACTTAAGCTTCCTTCCTTTAATTTATCTTTTATTGTGAGGTTACGTTTTGCGGGTTTCAAGTGCCATTCGACAGGCTGATAAAGCATTGCCCCCACACATTGATTAAGAACAATAGCCGCGAAAATCAAAGATGCTCCTCTGTAACCATAGTTTTCAAGCAAGTAGTTAGCAACTATCGGAGCAATTAAAGCACTTGTACATCCTCCCATCGTTGTTACACTAATCGCAAATCCACGATGTTTTTTAAAATATAATGGCACAATAAGATAACAGATAGAAAAGGCACTGGATCCTCCAATTCCTGTAAAGTAATAATTCATGAGAGAATTCATTTATTCGTCATCCATTAATTTATTAATAAAATAATCTTAACAAATGAGACTTAAATTTTTCCTAAAAATTATTTTCCTAATTAATCTTAAATGTTTCTAAAAATAATACAGGAAATTTTATAAAATATGTTATATATATATATATATATATATATATATATATATATATATATATATATATATATATATATATATATATATATATATATATATATATATATATATATATATATATATATATATATATATATATATATATATATATATATATATATATATATATATATATATATATATATATATATATATATATATATATATATATATATATATATATATATATATATATATATATATATATATATATATATATATATATATATATATATATATATATATATATATATATATATATATATATATATATATATATATATCTTTTGAGTTGGGCAAAGGCTGGAGGCCTACCAAATTCCACCGAAGTTGGAAAAAATCTTCCCTGGTCGATGGAGACCAACATGTCCAGATCCACGTCTTTTGAAAGTACGCAAGTCAAAATAAGTTGGGAAAGCGTTTAAATGGAGATCGTTCCACACTTTGCTCGTAGGGTATACGTAAGATAGATCATAGCGGTTAAGTCTGGAGTCGAAGAGTTGGACAGAGAAAGGGTAAGAATGTGTAGAAAGGCGTGTCGCACGAGCTTTCCTCAGTAAAGGAGGTATGAAACGAGAGAGTTCAGAAGAGTAGTGTCAGTATCAATAGCGATAGTGTTGAGAGAGTCACGCAACAATTCGACGGAAAGAAAGAGATTGAGGAGAGTTTGTAACAGCAGGAGAGTTGATGAGACGAAAAGGTCTAGACTCCAACTTCTCAAGAAGAGTTGTATGAGTGGAACTACCCCAGATGTGCAAAGCATGCTCTATACAGGTGTGCAAAGCATGCTCTATACAGGTGCGAAAAACACCCATATAGGAAGCAAGTAATTTTGAAGACGCCTCAGAACACCCAACCTCTTAGAAGTTTGTTTAAAAAGAGAAGTAATGTGGTTTTTCAAAGAAACATCACGAGAAAAATATACACCAATAATATTAGGAACAGATGAAGGTTTGAGATGTGTTTTCAAAGAAGATATCATAGTTGTGAGGAAGATTGTGTCGAGTGTTGAGATGGAGGAACTGAGTTTTTGAGGAGTTGAAAACTATTATGTTTTCTCTACCCTAATTTGAAATATGTGAATGATCAGAGGTTTTTTACTTCAAGGCCTCCCTTCTCGAGTGTGGTAACTACTTTTGAGAAGGACGTATTTCAAACTGAAAGGAGTAATGAATGGTGGAGTCATCAGCATATATATATATATATATATATATATATATATATATATATATATATATATATATATATATATATATATATATATATATATATATATATATATATATATATATATATATATATGTACTCTACTGGTAAAGTCTGGAACACACTCCCTTTATCTGTTTTCCCAACTTCCTTTGACTTGCACACTTTTAAACGCCGTGTATCGGGTCACGTCGGCCATTAGCGACCCCGAATCCGATTACTTCCCAACTCCGGTGGATATTGGTAGGCCTTGGGCCTTTGCCCACCGGAGGAGACATAAAAAAAAAAAAAAAAAAAAAAAAAATATATATATATATATATATATGCACATATATAATATATATATATATATATATATATATATATATATATATATATATATATATATATATATATATATATATATATATATATATATATATATATATATATATATATATATATATATATATATATATATATATATATATATATATATATATATATATATATATATATATATATATATATATATATATATATATATATATATATATATATATATATATATATATATATATATATATATATATATATATATATATATATATATATATATATATATATATATATATATATATATATATATATATATATATAGTAGGAGACTACTTCTGAGGACAGTGCTAGCAAGTACTAAAGAGAAAAATGGTGTGAGAAATAGGCCACGTTCTTTCCTAACCATATATATACTTTTTTTTCACACATCACCTCCACTCATGGGCAAAGCCCTATTAATGGAGGGGTATTAAATGAATAAGGATGAAAGTAAAAGAGCACAAAATCCAAAAAATAAAAACCACCCTTTCAGCGCCCTCTAAAAAGCAAATTTCTTAGGTGAGCGAAGACACGGGCTTTAAAGAAATTGGGGTTAAATGCAAAGGAAAATACAGAAAATGGAAGAGAGTTTCACAAAAAAGAGGTTGTAGGAAAGAAGGATGCACCACATCTTTCGATGTTTCTCCCATCTCTTTGTTTAAAAAATTAGCATACTTGGCTCAAACAAAAAAATGTCTTGAAAACCTCCCATCAAAATGTTTGCATGGCTTTCGACGCTCGAGGTCAAATGGTGACATACTCTCCTATCTTACTGATCTATGGTCTTCTGCCCTTAGGGACTTCGGGGAGTTTTCTGTGGTGGCGCTTGACATATCCAAGGCTTTTGACCAGGTATGGCATGCGTCACTGCTCTCTAAGCTTCCTTCTTTTGGGTTTCCTCCTTCCCTTTGATTACTCTTGTCTAGTTTTCTCTCGGATCGTTCCATTTCGGCCCTTGTAGATGGAGCGACCTCTTCCTCCTTTTCTGTCAACTCTGGTGTTCCTCAGGATTCTGTTTTATCCCCAACTATATTCTTACTTTCCATTAACGATCTTCTCAACTGCACTTCTAACTCTGTTCACTCAAATGCTGATGACTCAACTCTACATTCTTCTACTCATTTTAAATCTGCTCCCTCTTTTGCTTCTAGAGTTGATTCTCGCATACAACTTTCCGATTCTATTCTTGTCAATCTGGATGGAATTTCCCGGTGGGGTCATAGCATCCTTGTGAATTTCAATTCTTTAAAAACTCAACTTCTTCACATCTCCCTCTCAAAAACTCCTCTAACTTTCCTATCCTCTTCGATGGCTCTCCGGTCTCACCTGTAAATAACATTAACATTCTTGGTCTAAACATAAACAACAAACTCTCTTGGAAACCACATATCACAATGGTTGCTAAAGCGACCTCTAAGAAGCTGGGTGTTCTGTTCAGATTGCGAGAATTTTTTCCTACTGAGCAGTTACTCCCAATATATATATAAGGGTCTTATCCGCCTTTGAATGGAGTATTGATCTCACATTTTGAGGGGGGCTCCGGCTCCTCCTCTCTTCTACATATGGTTGAGTCCAAAGCTAAATGATTAATTAACAGTCCATAACTTTCAAGCTCTCTTGATCCCTATCTCTGCGACGTTACGTTGGAGCACTATCCTTTTCTAAAGGTACTACAATAGCAGGTGCTCGAGGGAATTAGCCTCCCGCTTTCCTCCACCGTTGCGTCGTCCTCGTCGCACAAGGGTGCCCTGCTTTCGCACCAATATTGTGTTGATGAATGAAACCCCAGGCTAGCCCGTTGTGGTGCCCCCTTCTTTCCAGCCACCTCTATTCTGTGGAACTCTCTACCATCATCTATTTTTCCTCCTGTATTTAATCTTACTTTCTTCAAGGCTTCCGTCTGTGCCCACCTGAGGCTTTTGCGTTAGGTGTGTGTGTCTGAAGTAATTTTCTCCTTATGTGTGTGACCCCTCCTTGAAAAGGGCTCTGCCCGTGAGTGGTGGAGTTCTGTAAAAAAAAATATATGTATTTATATTATATATATATATATATATATATATATATATATATATATATATATATATATATATATATATATATATATATATATATATATATATATATATATATATATATATATATATATATATATATATATATATATATATATATATATATATATATAATATATATATATATATATATATATATATATATATATATATATATATATATATATATATATATATATATATATATATATATATATATATATATATATATATATTATTATATATAATATATATATATATATATATATATATATATATATATATATATATATATATATATATATATATATATATATATATATATATATATATATATATATAAATAATATATAATAAAGTGGTACAGTGGTAAGGTGTTAATCTATATTAAAAGTGGTTCAGTATGTTGGGATAGGCCTAGCAAGCTACCAACTGATTGACTTGCTCAAGAAACTTATGTCTTGTTCGAGACAGCTGACAGGTGCTAGCACCTACAGGAGTATGGTGAGATATATATGGTGACATATATATTTATATATATATATATATATATATATATATATATATATATATATATATATATATATATATATATATAATATATATATATATATATATATATATATATATATATATATATATATATATATATATATATATATATATATATATATATATATATATATATATATATATATATATATATATATATATATATATATATATATATATATATATATATATATATATATATATATATATATAGTGTAGTTACCCAAAATATAAAATAACGTTTTCTTTAATCAAAAATATTTTAAAGTGTTAACTTGTGAATTGTGTTCATTTTGTTTTTAAATAAGAAACCAACAGTCAAATCCTTGTGATAATTAAAAATAAAGTTTCTTTTTGTAATAAAAATAATTATAATAAATATATAAAAATATAAACTATTAATTAAAAAAATAAAACATTTAAAATATAATGTAAATTTTAAATTATTACCATAACAAATTCTTAATTGACTTTCCTATCTAATTCTCCCGCCAAAACTATTTACCGCTAAATTTGAATTAAGGTAAAACCATTATGTGAAACTATTATAAATAGTACTTATTTTGTGTTATATTATGTTATGTTTACAAATAAAAATGTATTGGTCAAAAATGTCAATATTAATATGT
>SEYY01002699.1:25000-26769 GCA_009176605.1 Armadillidium nasatum
CTCTTTGCTCAAACTTTTGCCTTAAATTCAACCTTAGACGATTCCGGAGCTGTTCCTACTCCTTCAACCCCCTCTAACTCATTTATGCCTAAAATTGTAATTTCTTCTAAAGACGTCACTTCTGCTCTCTCTGAGCTTAATACTAAGAAGGCGTACGGTCCTGATGGTATCCCTCCTGTGGTTCTCAAAACTTGTGCTTCCGAGCTTGCACCCTGCCTTGGTAAACTATTTCGTCTATGTCTTTCTACTTCAACCTTCCCTTCTTGCTGGAAACGTGCGCTCATTCAACCTGTGCCGAAGAAGGGGGACCCCTCTCAGCCCTCTAACTATCGTCCTATTTCTTTAACCTCCGTTCTTTCTAAAGTTTTCGAATCTATCCTTAACAGGAAGATTTGGAAACATCTCAATTCTTCTAATCTTATCTCAGATCGCCAGTATGGCTTTCGTAAGAAACGCTCTACTGGTGATCTTCTTTCCCTTCTCTCTGACTCTTGGTCCTCCGCTCTTCGGCATTTCGGTGAATCTTTTGCTGTAGCGCTGGACATATCGAAAGCTTTCGATAGAGTCTGGCACAAAGCTTTGATTTCCAAACTTCCCTCTTTCGGAATCTATCCTTCTCTCTGTGACCTTCTCTCTGATTTTCTTTCCGGTCGTTCTATAGCAGCTGTTGTAGACGGCCACCGTTCATCCTATAAATCTATTAATAGTGGTGTTCCTCAAGGATCTGTCCTATCCCCAACACTTTTTCTATTTTTCATTAATGACCTTCTCTCCTATCCATCTCCTATTCTGATGACTCCACCCTTCATTACTCTTTTCATTTTGAAAGACGCCCCTCCCAGCAACAGTTAATAGAGGCAAGGAGGGTGGCCTTGGAGCAACTAACCTCTGATCTATCTCTCATTTCAAATTGGGGCAGAGAAAACATGGTCGTTTTCAATGCCTCAAAAACTCAATTCCTCCATCTCTCTACTCGACACAATCTTCCACACAACTACGATATCTTCTTCGAAAACACGCAACTCAAACCTTCATCTCTCCTTAATATTCTCGGTGTTTCTTTTTCTCGTGATCTTTCTTGGAAAGATCACATTACCTCTCTTTCTAAACAAGCTTCTAAGAGGTTGGGTGTTCTGAGGCGCCTTCAGTATTTCTTCACACCACCCCAGTTGCTTGCTCTGTATAGGGGTGTTGTTCGCCCCTGTATGGAGTATGCGTCACACATCTGGGGTGGTTCCACACACACAGCTCTCCTTGAAAAGGTGGAGTCTAGAGCTTTTCGCCTTATCAATTCTCCTGCTCTCACTAATTCTCTCCAATCTCTTTCTGCCCGTCGAAATGTTGCGTCACTCTCTCTATACTATCGCTATTACAATGGACACTGCTCTTCTGAACTCTCTCGTCGCATACCTCCTCCATTAAGAAGGGCTCGTGCGACTCGTCTTTCTACACAGTCTCATCCTTTCTCTGTCCAACTCTCTGACCCCAGACTTAACCTCTATGCTCAATCTTACATTTACTCTACTGGTAAAGTCTGGAACACACTTCCTTCATCTATTTTCCCAACTACCTATGACTTAAGCACCTTTAAACGTCGTGTATCAGGTCATGTCGGCCTTTAATTTGACCATGTTTCCGACTTTCCTCCCAACTCTGGTGGAACAATGGTAGGCCTCTGGCCTTTTGCCCACCAGAGGAGAAATAATAAAAATATATATATAATATATATATATATATATATATATATATATATATATATATATATATAT
>SEYY01002700.1:0-2500 GCA_009176605.1 Armadillidium nasatum
ATTTTTTTTGTTTTTCTTATATGATTATAATTATTATTTATAATTATTATTATTAGTATTATCATTATTTTTATTGTTATTATCATTTCATTATTGCTATTACTATCATTATTTTTATTATCATCTACATTTTAGTATTATTATTATTGTTTTTATTATTATTATTTTATTAATATTATTATAATTTTATAATTTTTATATCAGGGATTATTATTATATTAATTAATTATTATTATTTTTTTTTTTTTTTTTTTTTTTATGAGTATCTCTCAAACACAATAAATTAAAAACAGGATGTAAACTTGCTAAATTAAAATATATTTCATTATCATTATTTTTTATTTTTATTATCATTACATTAGTAATATCATTATTATTATCGTCTATATCTTAGTATCGTTATCGTTTTTACTTTGACAAAGAAAAAAAACATTGCAAGGGATAATAAAAGGAGTAATAATATAATAAATAATTTATAATGGTAATAATAATAATAATATAAAAATATAAAATAATAATAATATAATAATAATAATAAAATAATAATACTAATAATTAATAATAATAATAGTAATAGGAAAAATAAATAAAAATAATAAAAAAAAAAAAAAAAAAAAAAAAAAAAATAGAAAAAACAAAAAAAGTTTATTATTATTATTATTATTATTATTATTATTATTATTATTATTATATTATTATTATATTAGTTATTATTATTATTATTTTATTTTTTTTTTTTATTTTTTATATCATTTATTATTATTTTTACATTATTTTTTTTTATTATTATTATTATTATTATTATTATTATTATTATTATTATTATTATTATTATTATTATTATTATTATTATTATTAATAGCTATTTTTATTTTTGTTATTATTTTATTATTATTTTAATATTGTAATTTATTATTATTATTATTATTATTATTATTATTATTATTATTATTATTATTATTATTATTATTATTATTATTATTATTATTATTATTATTATTATTATTATTATTATTATTATTATTATTATTATTATTATTATTATTATTATTATTATTATTATTATTATTATTATTGTTATTATTATTATTATTATTATTTGCAAAGAATGTTAAAAAATTTAAGGTAATTTATTCTTATATTGCGAAACCTTTCTGCTAATAATACACACTTCATAAATTTTCTATCTTTTTAAATTTATGCGAGCAATCAGCGATGAAATTGTTAAAAGAAGGAAAGAAAAATCGCTTTGAAATATTGAGGTAGCCAAGAAAGTATAATAAATTTTTTAATGATTGATCGTGTAGTGTTATTGATTCTGAGTAAAATTATGCAGATATTTTAGTTTACATTGTATAACCGTAATGTTAATTGTTTTGTTTAAAGTGATAATTTTATTATAATTGATCTAAATGGTTTTATTGAAATGTGAACGAATTATTAAAAGTAATAATGAATATTCATTAAAACTGAAAAATAGGTCTTGTGATAGAAAGAGTTCTTTTTTTTCATGTTTTATGGATAAATTTTGAATCTGAGGAAGATTTTCTTTTTTTTCTGGGTTTCCAGGGATGGACAATAGGGAGGGTAATTATGGAAATACTTTGACAAAGAAAAAAAACATTGCAAGGGATAATAAAAGGACTATGAGTTTATTATGAGAAGGTTTTGATAACTATGACAGTGAAGGAATTATGGAAAAGCTTTGACTAGGAAAAAAGGTAAAAACAAGAGATTTATGGGAAGGCTTTGAGATGGAGTAAAAGCAATTTTGGAGATTATGTGGAATCTTGACAAGGAAAAGAAGACAACGAGTTTCTTTCAGGAAAGTTTTGAAAAAGAATACGGAAATTGAAGGAATTCTGGTGAAACGTTTAACAAGGAAAATATTGTTATTATGGAAAGGCTTTGACAAGGAAAAAATAAAGCAATGGGTTTTACGAAAAAGTTTTGACAAAGAAAAAGAACGAAAAGAAATAATAAATTTTGACAAGGAAAATGGAAAATAGGTGGGTTATGGAAAGGCTTTGAAAATTAAAAATTGCGAGGAATGATTTATGGAAAAATTTTGACAAAACAAAAGGGCAATGAAGAGATTTTGAAAAGACATTGACAATGAAAAATGACGAAGAATAACGTAATGACGTCAAATGAAATGACGTAAGAATTTGACAATGGAAAGGCTTTGCCAAGAAAAATGGCAAAATGTGGATTATTGAAGCGTTTCTTCTTCTTCTTCTTCTTCTTCTTCTTCTTCTTCTTCTTCTTCTTCTTCAACTTCTTTTTCTTTTTCTATTTCTTCTTCAACTTCTTTTTCTTTTTTCTATTTCTTGTTCTTGTTCTTGTTCTTGTTCTCTCTTCTTCTTCTTCTTGTTCTTCTTCTTCTTCTTCTTCTTGTTCTTATTATTATTATTATTGTTATTATTATTATTATTATTATTATTATTATTATTATTATTATTATTATTATTATTATTATTATTATTATTATTATTATTAT
>SEYY01002700.1:5000-10000 GCA_009176605.1 Armadillidium nasatum
GCGGATATTCTCAGATGCGGATGCGGATGCGGATAGTTTAATTTTTTAAGAGTTTTTGTCATTGATTCTTGGAATCTTAAATATAATATCCAGAATCTATGTTACCAGGGTGTGGGACGGGGACCCAACTCTTGAACACCCCACCAACCTCTTTCCCCAACCTCCACCCATTTGGAAAAAGGTTATATATACATATATATATATATATATATATATATATATATATATATATATATATATATATATATATATATATATATATATATATATATATATATATATATAGCCAGTAATTCAGTATTACCTTCACACTTCACAGTTTCACATATTCCATTTGAAGTTAATAATTAGTAAGTTATTTTTTAGAAATAAAAGCTTTTGGGCTCTTTCAGGTGAAAGTTTGGTTCGCTTTTCGTCGTAAATGAGGCCTGCTCCACTGAAAAAAACGCTCACTAGCAACACTAGTTGAAGGACATGCTAAATAAGTCCTTGTCCAGCTCAGCAAGAAAAAGGAAAACTTTTGCAATTATCTCTCCACCAAACCAGTTGGTCTTTATCTGCCTCCAAACGTGGGAGTTTCAGATAATTTTCAATAATCGATATTGTATCCTTTGACACTTCTGACTGTGATTCTTCATCGCTGCTGGAAGCTAGAAGATCTTTCATTGATTTAGCAATGCTTAAGCTAACATATTTTGTTTCTTTTGTATCTGAGAGCTTTTGCTTTTTCTTGAAAGGCGTTATTTTAGCTGTTTCTATCATCTCATCGCATAAGCATCCTAATTTGATTTTAACATTCTGAGAAACAAGTGGTTTAAAAATTTTTGTTTTGTACCCAGGATCTCAAAAGGTTGCAATTGTATAAGCATCATCATTTTCCAGGTTTTCAAATCTGTCGTTCATCTCCTTCATTAATGTTTCAGTCATCCTTGAAACTCCCTTAGACTTAACACAACTTTCAATGTTGAAACAAGTGGTATCACATCTGACAAACATGATTCAGCTGAGATTATAGTCTTTGTTAATTCTTCTAAAGGCTTAAGGATATTAATACAATTATTTAAAATGTCATTTTCTTCAGCTGTTAGAGGCTTTATTTTTTTGCTGCTTGAAGCATAAAGGCAAATGGCCTCATTAATTTCGCTCATCCTCTCAAGCATATGCAAACTACTATTCCAGCGTGTTTGAATATCTTGCATGACAGGAAGTGGACGAACATTTAATCTTGTTTGTATTTTCTTCAGCTCATTTTGTGCTACAACGGAGTGATTGAAATGCGTAGCAATTAACCTACATTTGGTTATTAAATCGGATACACATTTTTGACTCATAATGGAATTTTTAACTACTATCTGAGTTTGGTGTGCAAAGCAATCTATATTTTTCACTCTTGCCAGAGAAAGTAATAATAATAATTTTTTACTATCCGCTGATGCGGATGCGGTTGCGGATATCCAATTGCGGATATCCGCGGATGCGGATATTGGAAAAATGATGCGGATATAATGCGGATGCGGATGCGGATGCGGATATCCGGTCCACCTCTAAATATATATATATATATATATATATATATATATATATATATATATATATATATATATATATATATATATATATATATATATATATATATATATATACAATTAGATGTAGCATAAAGGGATTAGAAACGTATCATCTCTTAATTATATTCGAGTGTAATTTATTTTTAGCTTCCCAAAAAAAGTTTTTCGGTTTACAAAAAGTTTTCGATACAAATTTGAGAGCCTTGAAAATGACGACCCTTTCCTACATCTTAATGTTTGAATTCTTGAATTCTTCACTTCTTGGATTTTAGAATTTAAGGATTGGTAGATTAGTGGATTCGTGGATTCTTGAATTCTTGGATTATAGAATTCGTGGATTTGTGGTTTCGTGGATTTATGGATTCTCAGAATTCTATTATTCTTGGATTATTATTGGTTTCTAGTTTTTCCTTTGATGGAGATTAAAAATAACTATAAACGCAAATTAATTATTTTAAATATGTAGGTTTAAGATTTTATAGAGAATTTATTTGGGGATTTGTTATAATATTTAGTTTTTTTTTTGTTATAATATTTATTTAGTTTTTTGCTATAATATTTAGTTTGAAGTGAATACATTTTATTTGCGAATTGTCCAAAAGTTTGAACATTGAAATGTAGTAAAATTATTAATTATTATTATTATTATTAAATTTATTTTTCGTCTCTCTCTCTCTCTATCTATCTTCTTTCTTTTTTTTTCTTTTTAACTTTTTTCCTTTTTCTTTTTTTCATGTAACGAATAATAAAAATAATAATAATAATAGTAATAATAATAATAATAATAATAATAATAATAATATTAATTATTATTATTATTATTATTATTATTATTATTATTATTATTATTATTATTATTATTATTATTATTATTATTATTATTTTAATTTTCATTATTATTATTACAACATTCATATATTTCTCAAGTTCTTTTATAATGTCAAAATTAATGACGACCTTTACCGTTTTCAAGAACGAAGTTGATTTTTTTAAATAATGAACGTATATGCAAGATAATAAATCAGTTACAGAAAATAATAATAATGATGATAGTTTTAATAATAATAATAATAATAATAATAATAATAATAATAATAATAATAATAATAATAATAATAATAATAATAATAATAATAATAATAATAATAATAATAATAATAATAATAATAATAATAATAATAATACCTGAAGCATAAATAATGTCAATTATTTATTTGCTGTGACCTATATTCTGACAGAATTCATCTCCATTTTATTTTTTTATTATTTTAGTTTCTTTTTGCAATAACTAATATTATAAACATTGAAAATAATATATTTTCAATACTTTGCTTTAGAAAAAGCTCATGTGGTGAAACTTCAGATCCCACGTACCAATGAAAAAAAGAGTGGACTATTGTTCTGACCAAATGCCGTACAGTCATTCTTACAGTAGTGTCCAAGTTAAAAAAAAAATACAAAGCACAGAAAATAGTTTCATTTTCAGTTTCTTTTAAATGTGTTTGAATATTAATATAATGTTTAAGGCTGTCAGAGAAAGGGAGATATAAGTATGAAATTAATATGAATCTCACTTGCATTCTCTATCAGATTAAGTATGGGATGCAATGGATAAAAATATAAAGAAAGATACGAACACTTATGGTCACTTGTAGATAAAAATGAGTTAAATACCTGCATGAAACTAACCAGAATAAGGTGAAACTGAATTTAGTTCAAAATTATAAAAGGAAAATATGATTCAGATACAAGGCTTTCTAATGTATGTAAATGGGTAAATGGGTAACAATAAGTAGAACAAATATTACAGCTTTATTTCTGTAGAAAACATGGAAGTATGGACATAGGTCTTAATTGTAGGTCCAAAAACTTGGGAAAAAGTGGAAATAATTGTCAGGAAGAAAAGTAACAAGAGGAATGCTCAAAAGCGTTCAAAACTTATTCTTGGCAATGGGAGTCAAACACATGAAAGAGAAGACCACTACACGACTGAATTTTGCGTTAGAAAAGAAACATTGAAATAATATAGACAAAATGACGACAGATTTAAAATCATTGATGTTTGGCATTAAAAATCAGAAGTAAATTCTTTTCTCTCTACAAAACATTATTATAATTAGATTTAAGGCAACGCTTGACAAAGAACCACAATGAAGCTTTACATATATATATATATATATATATATATATATATATATATATATATATATATATATATATATATATATATATATATATATATATATATATATATATATATATATATATATATATATATATATATATATATATATATATATATATATATATATATATATATATATATATATATATATATATATATATATATATATATATATATATATATATATATATATATATATATATATATATATATATATATATATATATATATATATATATATATATATATATATATATATATATATATATATATATATATATATATATATATATATATATATATATATATATATATATATATATATATATATATATATATATATATATATATATATATATATATATATATATATATATATATATATATATATATATATATATATATATATATATATATATATATATATATATATATATATATATATATATTTTAAAAAAGGAAATTAGGAAGCACAAACTTTTTCTTTCCTTACTCTTCACTTTAAGAACAAAACCAAGATAAATGAGGAAAAGTTATGTCAAAATTTCTTATGGCAATGATAATAATAATCATGATAATAATAATAATAATAATAATAATAATAATAATAATAATAATAATAATAATAATAATAATAATATAATAATAAAATAATAATGATTATAATGATAATGATAATAATAAATAATAATAATAATATAATAATATATATATAATAAAATATAATAATAATAATAATAATAATAATAATAATAAAATAATAATAAATAATAATAATAAAATAAAAAAAATAATAATAAAATAATAAAATAATAATAATAATAAATAATAATAATAATAATAATAATAATAATAATAATAATAATAATAATAATAATAATAATAATAATAATAATTTAATAATAATAATTAAAAAATAATAATTTAATATAAATATTAAAAATAATAAAAATTTGATAATAATAATAATAATAATAATAATAATAATGATAATAATAATAATAATAATAATAATAATAATAATAATAATTAAAAATTTTAAATTAGAAATAGCAGGATTCATTATGCAATAGTAAATGATATGAAACAAAATTCGTCGTTTCTTTTTCATTTCATTACGTTTTTTTTTTTGTTTCACTATTTTATCGGTCCAACAAAGGTTTGTATCTCATTTCCCATTTGAGCCTTGAATTGTTTTCCTACCAACTCAACTATTTATTTTTAAAGTTAATTTTACAATTCAATCA
>SEYY01002701.1:0-2500 GCA_009176605.1 Armadillidium nasatum
GTTTAGAATGTATTTTTTAAGTAACTTTTCAATAAAATAAATATTTATACCAATACTGTTTATTTTAGCACATTTTTCTTCCACCAAATTTAGGTTAGACTTTGCCAAAATTTTACTCTCTCCCTCTTTCATAATACAATAATGGTGAAATAAACCCAACTTACACCCACTAAAATTAATTCATTACAATTGAAACTTTTTCAATCTCGCTTTTTCTCTCGTTCAAGTCAATTAAGTACCTGATATAAACTCTATTGTAGTATAATGGTTGCACTTGCCTGTTCTTTTCAAATTAAACAATAATATTATGTGATTTACAATTCAAAATTAACTTTAACACTCTTGACACTTATTTTGCAATGAAAAATATTCTGAGTTTCTCCATTTTAATTATGTGTAAAGACTTTTATTTCTTTAAATCAGCAGCACAGAAATAGACAATGTCTTTGCGTTCGCTATCTGAAAATTCTCATATACTATATAGGTGATAAAAATTATGCACAGGAAGAGTAAGAGGGAAGAAGGAAGCGTTTTTTTGGAACTTTTAAACTCTACAGGCTCAGTTAAAGATTATTTTTAGGTTAAAAAAGGAAAGTTAAGTAAAGGAGAGGTGTTGTTTAACAGTGAAACTGAAAATTCTGCATACGTTAAAAACATTAGTGAGAATGTGGATAGAAAGTTCCAACTCATCTGAACACTTCCTCACACGTCCTGGACTTATTAAGGAATACTGCTTCAGTTGGCGCACCCTCTATTCATAATATATATTAATATATATTATATATATATATTATTATATATATATATAATATATATATATATATATATATATATATAATACTAATAATAATAATAATAATCGATGTTGAGAGAGATGCAACTTGCGTCCAAGGAAGTTTTACTGCTCGCTTATTTGTAGTGGTTGGGAAGCACCTGAGTGCGCGTCTCGTAAAGCTTTGATATTAACATTTATTGCAAGCGCGATGAGCTTCAGCATCGCTTCCCGAAGCATGAAGAGCCTCACTCTTATTTACTTCTTTCCTCTTATGAAAAGAAGCAACTCACTCAAATAACTCACATGCACACGTACAGTCTTCATTCCTCTCCAGACCATAATATATTATATATATATTATATAATATATATATATATATATATATATATATATATATATATAATATTAATATAATATATATATATTCCATTAGTTAAAAGGCCAGAGGTCTACTGAAAATCCACCAGCATTGGGAATGTTAGATATGCAGTGAATGAATGAAAGACTACCAAGAACCGATTGATGAATTTTGAAAATTCTTCATAAATTATTTTGTGAGTAAGTAGAAGAACAACTAAACAAATAACTTTAACAACTAAAACAAATTAAATGCGAAAGCTCACTACCACTTTCAATTACAAAATAAATATTTATTGCTTATAGTACTATACAGGCATATATATATATATATATAATATATATATATATATATAATTATATATATATATAATATATATATATATATATATTTATATAAATATATATATATATATATATATATTATATATATATATATATATATAATATATATATATATATATATATATATATATAATATATATATATATATATAATATATATATATATATATATATATATATATATATATTATATATATAATATATTAAATATTATATTATTATATATATATTGATATTAATATTATTATATATATATATATATATATATACATATATATATATTGATGAAAATTACGCACCACTGAACAAACGTCATAGGAGGATACGAAAACAAAACGGATAACATTTTAATATACGCACATGGTTACATAAAGTCTGGATGATTTCCTGTGGCAGTTCCTCAATTGTTCAACCGTTTGTCTCAGGTCGTTATGTTGTGTGGCTGGTTTGTAGATGTCCAGCCCTCTCCAGTGTGTCAAGTTACCGATGGGGTTTAGTAGGGATTTTACGCAGGTGTTGTTGTGCGAAAGCATCTTGCTTTCGGTGCTCCTGGTGAACGGGGGCCCCTTGCTGGCCTCCGTGGGTGGTATTCATATTCCCCGAGGATATACGAATGATATTTGTACTAACAAGGCAGATGGACAGCCTGAGCTCGCACGATGGTCTCCTGGTTTGCATGTCTATCGCGAGCTACCATTAACCTAATACTGTCTCTACGCTGTTGTTGCCAGTAGTTATTTGGCAGGCCCTTGTGAGAGCATGTCAACTCTTACCTCTGTTGACCCTCGATGGTTGTTGGCTAGTCCTTTTAGTGCCAGTGTTGTGATTGCCACATGATCGTCGCGTTTCAAACTCCGTCGTAGTCTTTTCAGTTTACTTGCACAAACGTTAAGGTTGAATACTCTCGATATTCGGCATACCAGTAACGTTACCTCTCCTACCATGTCACTCACCGAATTGGCTGGTTTGCTTTTTCCCATCGATACTAAACTGCATTATTCGGAAGGTACTTTCGCACACATCT
>SEYY01002701.1:5000-7500 GCA_009176605.1 Armadillidium nasatum
ATTATATATATAAACTTTGTCTGGAGAGGAATGAAGACTGTACGTGTGCATGTGAGTTATTTGAGTGAGTTGCTTCTTTTCATAAGAGGAAAGAAGTAAATAAGAGTGAGGCTCTTCATGCTTCGGGAAGCGATGCTGAAGCTCATCGCGCTTGCAATAAATGTTAATATCAAAGCTTTACGAGACGCGCACTCAGGTGCTTCCCAACCACTACAAATAAGCGAGCAGTAAAACTTCCTTGGACGCAAGTTGCATCTCTCTCAACATCGATTATTATTATTATTATTAGTATTATATATATATATATATATATATAATATATATATATATATATATATATATATATATATATATATATAT
Source organism: Armadillidium nasatum (assembly GCA_009176605.1). NCBI lineage: Eukaryota > Metazoa > Arthropoda > Malacostraca > Isopoda > Armadillidiidae > Armadillidium > Armadillidium nasatum. The sequence goes on from SEYY01002701.1 coordinate 5,361, forward strand.
ATATATATATATATATATATATATGAAAGGGGTAGCGCCATTTGACTGAAGCAGTATTCCTTAATAAGTCCAGGACGTGTGAGGAAGTGTTCAGATGAGTTGGAACTTTCTATCCACATTCTCACTAATGTTTTTAACGTATGCAGAATTTTCAGTTTCACTGTTAAACAACACCTCTCCTTTACTTAACTTTCCTTTTTTAACCTAAAAATAATCTTTAACTGAGCCTGTAGAGTTTAAAAGTTCCAAAAAAACGCTTCCTTCTTCCCTCTTACTCTTCCTGTGCATAATTTTTATCACCTATATAGTATATGAGAATTTTCAGATAGCGAACGCAAAGACATTGTCTATTTCTGTGTTGCTGATTTAAAGAAATAAAAGTCTTTACACATAATTAAGATGGAGAAACAGAATATTTTTCATTGCAAAATAAGTGTCAAGAGTGTTAAAGTTAATTTTGAATTGTAAATCACATAATATTATTGTTTAATTTGAAAAGAACAGGCAAGTGCAACCATTATACTACAATAGAGTTTATATCAGGTACTTAATTGACTTGAACGAGAGAAAAAGCGAGATTGAAAAAGTTTCAATTGTAATGAATTAATTTTAGTGGGTGTAAGTTGGGTTTATTTCACCATTATTGTATTATGAAAGAGGGAGAGAGTAAAATTTTGGCAAAGTCTAACCTAAATTTGGTGGAAGAAAAATGTGCTAAAATAAACAGTATTGGATATAAAATATTTATTATTATTGAAAAGTTACTTAAAAAATACATTCTAAACTTGCATTAAACTAAAACATTTTTAATATAAATATTATTTTTTATATTTGCACAGGAAAAACAATTTGAAAATTGAATAAATTCATTGCTGTTAGTTTCATTTAATTTTAAATTCAATTTTCCCTATTTCTACTTCTGAATTTTCTTTAATTTTTTTTTTTTTTTTTTTTTTTTTTTTTGCAGCGATAAAAAAGTAAACATATTATCTCTTCGATAATGATCAATTTTCAGTATTTTCGTTTAATTAACTTATTTTTCTAATTCCAAAAAGATATTGCAAATGAGTGGGAAACATGAGGATAAGATTGGAAAATGTGGTTCCAAAGAAAGATTCCTAAGTTAAAAATGTCACAACAAAAAGTATTTAAAATAATGTATTAATTAACCTTGAGGGGAGGCAAATGATCCCTTAAAAAGACAAGTCAAGATCTTCAAAATTTTCCCACAAAGAATGAAAGAACTTCTTTTTATGGTATGAAAAAATATAAAAAAATTAGTGACTCTTTGTGTTGAGAAAAGTTGATAAGTTTGGTAATGATTTTGGTAATGATAAACCTTTTCTGCTGTTCATTACTTCTGAAGTGAAGGTACCGAATTGCAGGTTTTCTTTTAGGATAAAAAATCACATCTTGGAAAAACCTTTAATTAAACTTTGATGTTCTCATTTTTCAACCTTCGAAAAAAAATGATAAAAATCTGTATCAAATCCTCTTTCTAAGCTTTCAATTATTAATTCAAATGCACTTGAATAAAATCTTCTTTTGAAATTTTTGGAAGTCATTTTGCCTTTTAAAAAGGAAACAAAAACAATATATATACAGAGAATCAAATTTTTTTTTTTCATTTTCAGTTCCCTCAACCGAGAGAGTGAAAAAAAAAAAAAAAAAAAAAAAAAAATTTCGTTTGCCGAGGAACCAAAAAATCGTCGGATTATGAAAATTAAATCATCAATTGTAGAAATTATTGCAAACTTGTTAAAAATATTTCATAATTTGAAGTAAAAAATTTCGTCTATTGAAGAAAATTTGGAAGAAACGATGTTCATCACAAAAGTGAAATTAAATTTCATCATTTGAAGAAATTTTGATTCTCTGTGAAGAAACAATCCCCATTAGCTCTTCTTCTATTAAAATCCGCACCATTAAATATTTGCATTGTTCTAATTATTATCAATGAGAGAGAACATAATTAAAAAAAAAAAATACTGAAATATCTTACTCGAATTAACCAAAAAAAAGAGCAAAGTAAATAACCATTAAATCACAGTATGTTATTACTTTATTGGTATAAATATATATATATATATATATATATAATATATATATATATATATATATATTATATATATATATTATA
>SEYY01002701.1:15000-21924 GCA_009176605.1 Armadillidium nasatum
ATATATATATATATATATATATATATATATGATATATATATATATAATATTATATTATTATGTAGCCTAAGCAAGCTGTTATTACCTTAGGCTTGATGGTTCTCAGAGCTGAAACAATAATTCAAAATTAGGTCTTAGAAAGTTGTTTGGTTTCAAGGCGAGAAAAATGGATAAAATAATTAGGTGGTAATGGTAAAAGGCGCGAAAATTTTGGCGCGTAAATCAACGTCAAAGAAAACGAGAAGGTCTAAATCTTTATTACTTCGCTGTAAAGAAAAGTTTATGAAGTTTAATGTTAAATGAAAGGAAAAACGAACGAGGCATCTCCCATGAGTTGCATTTACTCATATCCAACCAAAGTTGCAAGAGTATATGCTAAAAATAATCGTATTAATACTAAGGAACTTGAGAAAGGTGTTTTGCACTTTCGTGAAAGTTTTAAGAACTCACATGTGCAAAATATTTATTCTTAAAAAAAAAAAAGAAAAGTTTATATCCTTTTGCTTTTGGGGATTAGCCGTATTTCGTTTCTTTTTTTTTTTTTTTTTTTTCTTCTCTTTTTGTTTTTGTTTCATTTGCTTTGTATTCGTTGCCACTTACATCCATTTCAATATCGGCAGCCTTGCCCTCCATGCATAAAACATCAGGTTAAGATAAAATTCGGGATATTGTATTGTCAGCCGTAGCAAAATCTCGATGTTGTCATTGTATTTGACAGGCAGACGCCTTGAAATGAAACAGAACGGCACAAAGAAGGAAAATAAGGGAAAACTTCTTTTGCTTTTGCCTGCCATTTCAAACCTATTTTACATGTATACAAATGTGTGTACACACACACACACACAGTCACTCACCTCAGAAATGTAGGAAGCAAGGCAGATAAAAAAATATAGGCTTTAATGTATTCGTACATAAAGATTGATTTCCAATTCTCTTGAGGATGTATACATTTATATGAATTAAAGTTATCTGTCTTAGACGGAAGACACTTCGTTTTAATACATGACGAGCGGAAACAAATGGTCGGTATCGTAGGTTTCGAATTTTCCGCTCTCTTTTTCCACTATTTTTATTCGAAGATTTAAAATATGCCAACCAATCTCCTTCACAACTCTAATATATTTTCCTCCCGATCCTTCTTGCTCTATAGCGATATAAATATAAATTCCTGTAATTGCCAACTAACTTAAAATTTGAATATCTGCATTTTCAAACAGAGGCAAAGCCCTACACACAACCATATATATATATATATATATATATATATATATATATATATATATATATATATATATATATATATATATATATATATATATATATATATATATATATATATATATATATATATATATATGCTGCTTTTGTGGGAAAGATGCTTCTGAATGTGGAAAGCGCATAACCGAGGTGATTTTCTGGCATTGAGGCGTATATCTAAATTCTTCTACTAAACCTAACAAACCTTGGTTTAACTTTGTTTGTTCTTGTGCTATCCGCCACAAGGATGCTGCCTTCAGGGATTGCAGTCACCTTCAAACTCCAGAACCCAACTTATATTTCATCCCCGAATCGTGCAAAATCTATCCTTCGTAACGGTAAAAACTCTTTTCTTAGTAAAAAATGCAATAATCTTTCTGTTTCCTCTTCTTTACGTTCTTTCTAGCATTTTGCAAAAAATATCAACTCTAACTTTGCTTCTTCCTCTTCTCTCCTCTAGTATCTTCTGACGATTCAACTGTAGTTCTACCTTCATCTAAAGCTGAACTCTTTGCTCAAACTTTTGCCTCTAATTCAACCTAAGACGATTCCGGAGCTGTTACTACTCCTTCAACTCCCTCCAACTCATTTATGCCTAAAATTGTAATTTCTTCTAAAGACGTTATTTCTGCTCTCTCTGAGTTTAACATTAAGAAGAGGTACAGTCCTGACGGTATTCCTCCTGTGGTTCTCAAAACTTGTGCTTACGAGCTTGCACCCTGTTTCGGTAAACTATTTTCTCTATGACTTTCTACTTCAACCTTCCCTTCTTGCTGGAAACGTGATCTCAGCCTGTGCTGCAAAATGGGGACCCATCAGAACCCTCTAGCTACCCTCCAATTTTTTAACCTCCGTTCTTTCTAAAGTTTTCTAATCTATTCTTAACAGGAAGATTTGGAAACATCTCAGCTCTTCTAATCTTATCTCTGATCATCGTATGGCTTTCGTAAGAAACGCTCTACTGGTAATCTTCTTTTCCTTCTCTCAGACTCTTGGTCCTCCGCTCTTCGGAATTTCGGTGAATCTATTGATCTCGCGCTGGACATATCGAAAGCTTTCTATAGAGTCTGGCACAAAGCTTTAATTTCCAAACTTCCCTCTTTCGGAATCTATCCCACTCTCTGTGGCCTTCTCTCTGATTTCCTTTCTTGTCGTTCTTTAGAAGCTACTGTAGACGGTCACCGTTCATCCTTTAAATCTATTAATGGGGTTGTTCCTCAAAGATCTGCCTTATCCCCAACACTTTTTCTGCTTTTCATTAATAACCTTCTCTCTATTACTCCATCTCCTATCCACTCCTATGCCAATGACTTCACCCTTCGTTACCCTTTTCAGTTTGAAACAACAGTTAATAGACACAAAGAGGGTGGCCTTGGAGCAACTAACCTCTGATCTATCTCTCATTTCAAATTGAGGGAGAGAAAACATGGTTGTTTTCAATGCCTCAAAAACTCAATTCCTCCTCTCTCTACTCGACACAAAATTCCCCACATCTATGATATCTTCTTCAAAAACACACAACTCAAACCTTCATCTCTCTTTAATATTCTTGGTGTTTCTTTTTCTCGTGATCTTTCTTGAAAAAAACACATTACTTCTCTTTCTAAACAAGCTTCTAAGAGGTTGGGTGTTCTGAAGAGCCCTCAGAATTACTTTACGCCACCCCAGTTGCTTGCTCTTTATAAGGGTGTTGTTCGCCCATGTATGTAGTAGGCCTCACACATCTGGGGTGGTTCCACTCATACGAGTCTTTTTGAAGTGGAGTCTAAAGCTTTTCGTCTTATCAACTTTCCTACTCTCGCTAATTCTCTCCAATCTCTTTCTGCCCGTCGAATTGTTGCGTCACTTTCTCTATAGTATCGCTGTTACAACGGATACTGCTCTTCCGGACTCTCTCATCGCATACCTTTTCCTTTGAGAAGAGCTCGTGCGACACGTCTTTCTACACAGTCTCATACTTTCTCTGTACAACTCTCAGACCCCAGACTTAACCGCTATGCTCAATCTTACATGTACTTTACTGGTAAAGTATGGAGCACAGTCCCTTTATCTATTATTCCAACTTCTTAATTTTTCCAACTTTTCCAACTATGACCTAAGCACCTTCAAACGACTTGTATCGGGACATGTCAGCCTTTAATCTGATCCCGATTGGCTCCTTTCTCTGTTGGAAATTTGGTAGACCTCTGGCCTTTGCCCACCAGAGGTAACATATATATATATAATATATACTATATATATATATATATATATATATATATATATATATATATATATATATATATATATATATATATATATATATATTATATATATATATATATATAGTCAGAAGCGAAATTTATTTTTTAGCGAATATTAAGCTTCCGTAATATTTGGGAAGAAGATAACGTAAGGGTCAAAATGATTTATTTCGCCTCCATTATCTTCTTCGTAAAAGACGGCATTAAAATTGGTTCACCTTTTTGTATAGTTACACCTTCTTCATCTTCTTCTTCTTCTTCTTCTTCTTCTTCTTCTTCTTCACCTCCTCTTACCTCTTCTCCTTGTTCGTGTTCTTCTATCTGCGTTCACGGTCAATTGGCTCTCATGATAATCGAAGGTATCTCGTAAAAGGGCGAATGCAAGCGAATTATTAACTCTAATATAGAACAACTATTTGGCTTTTACTACCTCAGCCTTTCTCTCACAGACATTGTTCTTGCTTCAGAAAACTCTTAAACGATTCCTTCCTTCACACGAAAACAAACAAGCAAACATTCACTTCATTCTCTATGCTATACATGTGTAAAGCATTTATGTTATTGTCTCATACACACACACACACTCATATATATATATATATATATATATATATATATATATATATATATATATATATATATATATATATATATATATATATATATATATATATATTAAGGCTCGCATTTTTGTTGGCCAAAATGGCTTGTCGCCCTTTGATTTACAATTGCAAATCTATTTCGATCAGGCCAACCTCACAGTTTTTTCAGAGGTAATTTTCTGCAATGTTGTAAGCCCAGACTCCTTCGTGACACCTTTTTAGAGTCTGAATCCCCCTTTCCAAGAGGGTTGAACCACCCCTTTAGGAGGTGTTGGCGTAGCTGCAGTGCCTATTTTTCAGCCTCTTTGCTGACCCCGTTTTAAGGGTTGGTTCAACCCACCTTGAAGAGATATACTCACTCTCCTTACCTCCTTTAGAGAGTGGTGGGGTGGCCATAGCACCCCATTTTTCAACCTCCTTCCTGACCCCTCTTTGAAGGAGTATCTCTCCCCTCAGAAGAATGTTCTCAATCCCTCCCCCTTCTTACTCTCTTTCTCCGCCCTCATCCTAATAGGGATGGTGGCGTAGTCCAGTATACCATTTTTCTCAGCTTCTTTCCTGACCATTTTTGAGCATTTATCGTTATTCACACCAATGGCTTTCATCTAGTTCTCAAAATCCAGCTGGTGAACTCTCCTATGGCTTTTCTATCCAGAACAACCTTGAGCTGTTGGTGCATCTTCCTACCCGTCTCCCTATCTGTCTTGGTGATGAACCCAGCACACTTGATCTTCTTAACTGGTTATTCTTCTTCTCATACTGTTAGACCCCATCCTCCTCTGGGTTCATATTATCACATTCTTATCTCTGTTTCTTGTTTTGTCTCTTCAAGTCTTCCACAAGAACGCCCCCCACCCCTTGCACTTCGGTGCTGCCATTTGGTCTTACTTGCGGTTGTGCTTCACTGATTTAAAATGGAATGATTACAGTTTCCGTGGGAGTGATCCCTCGGAATGTGCAGAGCACATAACCGAGTTGATTCTCTCCGGCAATGAGGCGTACATTGTATATTCTTTCCCTTCTAATAAACCTTATAAACCTTGGTTTAACTCTACTTTTTTCTTGCTATTCGCCTCAGGGATGCTGCCTTCAAGGATTACCATCTTCAAACTTCAGAAACTCACGCATCTTATATTTCACCCCGGAATCGTGCAAAACCTATTCTTCGTAACCCCAAAAAGTCATTTCTAAGTCGAAAATACAATAAGTTTTTGGGATCCTCTTCCTCACCCTCTTTCTAGCAGTCTGCAAAAAATGTGAGCTCTTTTTTTTTTCCTTCTTCTTCTTCTTCTTTTCTCCTCTAGTATCTTCTGAAAGTACCACTGTCGTTTTACCTTCTACTAAGGCCGAACTCTTTGCTCAAACATTACCTCTAATTCAATATTAGACGATGATGGAGCTATTCCTCTTTCTTCAAATCCTCTCCAATTTATTAATGCCTTTTATTTTAATTTCTTATAAAGAAATGATTTCTACTCTCTCTGAGCTTAAAACTAAGAAAGTGTATGATCCTGATTGAATCCCTCCTGCAATTCTCAAAAATTGTGTTTCTGAGTTTGCCCCTGCCTTAGCAAACTATTTGGTCTTTGTCTTTTTACTTCGGACTTCCCTTCTCTCATTGCGCCTGTGCCGAAGAAGGGAAGCCTCTCTCAATTCTCAAATTTTCGTCATATTTCTTTAACTTCCATTCTTTTTAAAATTGTCGAATCTAAATAGGAAGATTTAGAAACATTTCAATTCTTCTAATCTTATATCTGATCGCTAATATGATTTTCGTAACGAGCACTCTACTAGTGATCTTCTCTCCTTCCTCTCTGACTCTTGGTTCTCAGCTCTTCTGTGTTTCGGTGGCTCTTTTGCTGGAGCGATTGACATTCGAAAGCCTTCGATAGCTTTAATTTACAAACTTCCCACATTCGGTATCTATTGTTCTCTGTCCTATCACCTACTCTTTTTTCTACTTTTCATTAATGACCTTCTTTCTATTACTTCATCACATATCTACTCTTATTCCGATGACTCCATCCTTCATTAATTACTTCTTCCAGTTCGAAAAACACCCCTTCCAGCATCAGTTAATTGATGCACGGAGGGGTGACCTTGAAGCAACTGACCTCTGATCTTTCTTGTATTTCAAACTGGGGCAGAGAAAATATTGGTCTTTTTCAATTCCTCCATCTCTCTACTCGACACAGCCATGTACAGTCGTCAACAGAAGTTCGTTCCTATTAAGCTGGAAATAAAAATTTATATAAAATGGAGATCATTTCAGATTCAGCCAATCACAGTTCAATTAAGCCCCGCTGAATGTTTTTATTTTCTTTTTATTCAAAATAGAGATTTTATGAAATGATCTCCATTTTATATAAATATTTATTTCCAGCCTAATAGGAACGAACTTCTGTTGACGACTGTACACAACTATGACATCTTCGAAAACATTCAACTCAAACCTTAATATTCTTGGTGTTTCTTTAATTCGTGATCTTTCTTATAAACATCAAATTACTATTTTCTCTTTAAAAAAAACTTCTAGGAGGTTAGGTGTTCTATGGCGCCATCGTAATTTCTTCAAGGCACCCTAGTTGCCTGCTCTTTATAAGTGTGTTGTTCATCCCTGTATGAGTTCGCTTCTGATTTCTTGAGTTACTCTATACAATCGTTATTACAAAGGACACTATTCTTTTGAACTCTCACGTCGAAAACCTCCGCCACTGAGAAGAGTTAGTGCGACACGTCTTTCTACACAGTCACATACTTCCTCCATCTAACACTCTGACTCCAAACTAAACGGCTATGCTCAAATTTACATGTACTCTACT
>SEYY01002702.1:0-17500 GCA_009176605.1 Armadillidium nasatum
CTTACGGGCCCAGGTTCGATTCCCGAGCAGTTAAATGTATTTTACATATTAATTCCAGGATATAGTGGATATTAAGTAATAACTACTGCACTGCGTACTTAGGATAAGAGCCTTGGCCAAGCTACCTACGCCCAAGTTGTGGTGGGGAGGCCTTGAGAGCTTTTCACTAGGCGATAAGTCAGTAGAAGTTCCGAATAGTCCTTTTGAACCATCGGTGGTGTAGGCGGTTAGCACCATGGACTTCCATCTTACGGGCCCAGTTCGATTCCCCGAGCAGTTAAATGTATTTTTATATTAATATTATATATAATAATATATTAATATATAAATATATATATACATATATATATATAGTATATATAATATATATATATATATATATATATATATATGATACTTATATAATTTAAGTGCGCTAAAGCATTTGGAACGCAAAAGCGCATTTGATTTAAATAAAATTTGCGCTTTTGCGTTTTGCGCTAAATTTCGAAAATGTGGCTTTTGCATTTTGCGCTTAACAACTTTTTAAGAGCGCAAAAGCGTAAATTTGCGCTTTAAAAATATTTTGCGCTTTTGCGGAAGTTTTTTGAAATTAGCGCTTACCAATTTGCGCTTCATCATTTTCTTAATAAAAAACAATTTTGGGCTTATATTTCAGTTTCTTATTAATCAGCCAAATTTTACTCTTTCTGCTAATTAAAAAATTAATAAATGCAAATAAAAAAAAAAAAAAAATTGTCCTCGGTAAAAAAAATATTGTTTATATGTATATATATAATATATATAATATATTATAATATATTATAATATATTATATATATATATATATATATATATATATATATATATATATATATATATATATATATATATAAATATATATATTATGATATTGAATTTTATTGGTTTATTTGTATGGAACAAAAGCCTTGTCTTCCAAATTTAAAAAAACTGACAAGAGGTAATTTCCGAGTACATCGAAATAATGACGCCTATTTCTGTTAGGCTGGATATGTTGCAGGATGAGAAGAATGCGTACGCGGGGGTTCTATGCATAACCTCTTCCTCCTCAAAAACAATCTAGTGGATGCAACGAGAGGTGAAAAAACTTAACTATGCCAAAACTTAGCAACTACTTGCTAAAGCAACCAAAGCCAAACAAAGGAAAGAAAAGGATTTGAACCGAGGTTCAGTAGGATTTTTTATGATTGTGATTGGCTTATGGCAACAGCTCTGCCCCTCACTTCAAACCGGAGTGGCACATAGGTTAAATGAGGGGAAGTATCCAGCTGTCAAGACGAGGATATTTGAGGAAATAAAGTGTAATATTGCATCGAATTTTACTCCTCCACATCAAGGCACTGAAGGTGATGGGATGAATTGAAATGGACCCATTTAAGGTGAGCTATTTTTATAATTTAGAACAAACTTTAAGCATCTCTTTTTCTATATATGTTATATATATATATATATATATATATATATATATATATATATATTATATATATATATATTATATATATATTATAATATATCACTGAGGATAGAATGAGGAGTGAACTGGTGAGAGAGGAACTTGGGGTGGAATCTATTTTGGAATGCATAGAAAGAAACCAACTGAGATGGTTTGGTCACGTGAAGAGAATGGGGGAGGGAGAGAGACTGAGAGAGATGCTGGAATGGAGACCAGAAGGAAGGAGACCTTCGGAAAGACCAAGGAAGAGATAGATGCAGGCGATAGAAGAAGCCATACAACGAAGGAACAAGACACTGGAAGAGGTGGAAGACAACCGAATGTTTGAGGACAGAAATGCGTGGAGAAGATTTTGGAGTAGCACCCGACAGCGCCAGCCTACCGGTTTGGACGGTGATGATGATGATGATGATATGATGATGATGAAATGATGATGAAAAAAAAAAAAAAAAAAAAAAAAAATATATATATATATTATTAATATAAATATATTATATATATATATATATATATATATATATATATATATATATAATATATATATATATATATATATATATATATAATATATATATATATATTATATATTATATATATATATATATATATATATAATATTATATATATATATATATATTCATAATACACTGACATAATGTTCAAATGAAACTTAAAAAGATTTGAGTTCTTATACCATTTCTAAATTTTTCAGAACTGTAGGCCCTATATATCCAGTAGCACCTCTGGAGGAGAAGTTGCGGCAAACCTTGGATAGCTGGGATGCAGTAGATGTTCACCACAATACCCCTCTCACTAGGAACCTTTTTCCATGTGAATACCAAGAGGTCTGGGTGGACTTGTTTATGAAGTATAATACCCCATTACCCAGCTCAGCGGCCGTGGAGAGGTTGTTTAGTCAAGGCTCTGACATTCTAAGACCAAAGAGGGCAGCCATTGCATCCAGCAATTTTGAAAAATTTATTTTCATGAAAGAGAAAATGCCCCTTTTCAGAATGCAAGAGGAGAGCTACGAGGAGGAAGAGATCATAGATGGCTGAATAAATAATAATAAATTCTTTCTCATTTTTTGTTATATATTTGCATTTATCAAATAAAATTTAAAAATAATTCAAAAAAAAAAAAAAAACATTTTTTTTTTTTTTTTTTTTTTTTATGCTCCAAAAAAAAAACTTTAAAAATTTTTTTTTTTATTTGCGGACATGTTGAGCTTTTGCATTTGCGGACTAAAATTTTGAAAAAATGTGCGCTTTTGCATTTGCGGACAAGTTTTTTCAAATTTGCGCTTTTGAGTTTGCACTCTAAATTTTAAAATTTGAGCGCCCACCTCTGATATTATATATATATATATAATATATATATATATATATATATATATATATATATATATATATATATATATAATATATATATATATATATATATATATAAATATATATATATTATATCCATTTTAATCAATGTATGCAGCAAATTCAATATAATATACAAATACTTTCAAAAGAGTCGATTTTTCTTTTGAGCAGATTTTAGTGTGAACCAATAACAATAAGAGAAGTTCAAATCTGCATATTTTTGCTATATTACTCGATTCTGGACAATTGTCCAGAGAATCACTAATATTTATTCTTGTTATTGTAATTCTTTTTCTTTTAATAATTTCTGTTTTATTGATAAAATATAGATTTGCATTCTATTCACCTGAATAACTGACAAAAATAGCTGTGAAAGTATCAAGGAATAAAATTAAAAATTAACTTAGTTTGTAAGCTAAATGAATAAAGTGTTAAGTCATTACATTTTAAAACTTTAAATTTTTTTTCTAATGATCCACATTTATAAGGATTCGATTTTATCCTTTTATTTCTATATTTTACAAATATACACTGTCTAATCCTCTTTTCCCTCAAGATAAACACTCTTGTGATAATCTATCTCTTCTCTCTGACTCTTTGTCTTCTGTTCTTCAGAAGTTCGGTTTACCATTTGCTGTACTACCGAACATATCGAAAGTCCTCGAGAGAGTTTGGAACAGAGCTTTGGTTTCTAAAGTTTCCTCTTTCGGTATCTATTCTCCTCCCTAATATCATTTCCGGTCGTTCTATAGCAACAGTTATTTGTAGACGGAGACCATTCGTAACACAATTGTAACACGATTGTTACCATCTCTTTTTCAACTTTTCATTAATGTCCTCTCTCTCTTATTTCATCTCTCATCAACTCTTATCTGACGACTATACCCCTCATTATTCTTTTTATTTTGGTGATGTCCCACCCAACATAAATTAACTGATGCTAGGAAAGTGGTCTTGGAAAAAATAATTTCTGACCTTTCTCGTATTTTTAATTGGGACAGAGAAAACATGGTTGTATTCATTGTCACAAGATTTCAGTTTCTCCATCTTTCTACTCGACATAATCCTCTGCACAACTAAGATATCTTCCAAAACATGTACGCAGCTGGTAAAATCTGGAACGCACTCCCTGTTCTATATCTATTGCCCAAACTTCCTTTAATTTGCACATCATCAAACGCCGTGTTTTGGTACATGTCAACATTTAATTTGGCCCTTCTTCCAGAATTTCCCAACTTTTGTGGAAATTGGAAGGTTTCCAGTCATTCATTTCCTTTGCCCGCCAGACGAATTTTAAATATATATATATATATATATATATATATATATATATATATATATATTATATATATATATATATATATATATATATATATATAATATATATATATATATTATATATATATATATATATATATATATATTATAAACTATGGGTTTCAAAATTGGGGCTTGTCTTGACTACCAGTAAGGTGATAGAGGTTCTTTCGTGTTTGTAAATAACACTTTTATGTTAAAAATGACAAGCTACGTTAATTTTTAAGTTTATTGTTATTAGGAGATCATATTTTTTTGAAACGGGAATGTATTTTCAATGAGACAACAATGTTTATAGAATAGGATATTTAAGTCTAGGTCAAATTGAGGGTTTTCATATTGATCTTATATAAAAGGATCATCATTAAGTTCAAGGAATCCACTGATCAGAAACGTTCAAAAATTTTGGATTGCTGACAGAGGATTAAAATTTATTTATTTATTTTTTTTTTTTTAATATACTAAAGTAAATTAATCAAGATATATTCTATAATTTATTTATATTTGTTTACGATAACTAAAGTACCTAAATAGTATTGTATAACGTACCATAAATGTAGGTTATTAAAGCGTTTTACATTTTATTTTGTGGCGGAGAGAGAGAGAGAGGATTGGAGGGGGAGGTCGGTAGACATCATCCAGTTCTCAAAAGTGAGCGCAAAGCTAAAACAACAAAAATAAAAAATACCGACAACCACTGGATTAAATTAAGAAAAAAATGAGAAAATATAATTCAGATCATAAAATATTAGACTAACATTCACAATATTACTCTGCAACACTCATTCATGCAGAGAAGTTTTACAATTGCAACGAAAGAAATCTAAAAATGGTTATAAACATATAAAACAAATTCATTTAATAGCCTGTTAATTACTATGGAAACTAAAACAATATTAATTGAAATTTTTTTTATAGAAATAATAATAATAATAATAATAATAATAATAATAATAATAATAATAATAATAATAATAATAATAATAATAATAATAATAACTATAAAAAATGAAAGCAAGTAAAATAGTTTGTTATTTAACCAAAAAATATTAGAACTTTTGTTTTCTCTTCTTGCGTGTAAGTCAACAGTTATTGAATGTTCTCTAACTTTCTTCCTTTTTGAATTATAGATAAAGCTTTGATTGGAGGGAATAATACAGGTCGGTTTAAAGAGAAATGATAATAGGTATATATTTTCATTTGCTTAGTCCGCTCTCCTGTAAAGTTACTTTCAATTTGTACTGTTATTCAAACCCATCACAAAAATACAGGTTAGTTTCTGGTAGTGAGATTAAGATTAAGATTAAGATTAAGGAGATACCGCTTCAGTAGTTAAACTTACTTTTTAAATATATTCATTTGCAGTCTACAGTAGCACAAAAGGTAGAGTGATTGATTCACGTGCTTGAGGGTGACGAATCGATGCCCATTGCGTATCCTAGGTATATCCTATCTAGAAAAGTTCCTCTCCTCGAATAGGGCAATGCCCGTGAGATGTGAAACTTTATATATATATATATATATATATATATATATATATATATATATATATATATATATATATATATATATATATATATATTAGCAGATAGGAAAACTTTACATGACATTTCTCTTTATACTTGAATACAAATATACATTGTATTTCAATTTTCTTTTCAAGAAGTGGTTTCAAAACTATATATGAAAATTTTTCTTCTTTCAAACTTACTTACTCATAACTTCAACTAAACTTTCAAAAAATAAAATCTGAAAATTAAATTCTTGAAAATTCTGTAAACTAAAATAAAAGAAAAATACATCCAATAATCACAAAAAATTATATTAAAATACTTCAAAAACAAAATATTATTCACAAGGATTGCATGAGCTGCAGTCCTGGAATGAATATTCGTGATTCATAATTCACGTATTCATTTCGATACGCTATTATCTTTTGATTACTTTTTATTCTAATAATAACAAGTCTTCAATTACGTATAAATTCTCGTATGAGAAGTTAAATTATTCCCATCAATCCTTCATAAATACCCTCTTCCAATTGGCGGTTCTTTAAAAATTATTATTCTTTTCTGGCTTTACTCCTTCCTCGTTCTGCCATTAGTAAGTAAAGGTTTCTGTCTAAGTCGAGTTCCGTGAGTGCATGACATGTAAAAACCTACATATGTATTACTCCGTGTAAACGACGAAGGATTTCATTTCCATGTATTCCTTCCAATAAGTGTACAACTCCTGAAAATTATTACTAATTGAGATACATACTGGAAGACATTAATATCTGGCATTAATAGTGTCTAAATAGAGGTCAAAGATTATACATAAGACGATTTATAAGTCTTAGAGTTTATAGCCGAGTTTTAGACCTTATTTATTTCAATATTTATGAACTGACCTAAATATCGGGGAAAACAAGGGAAAAAGGTCGCCTACTAATCTTAATTTCTTTAGTAGCCTATATAAATGGCTTTAAGAACTTAAAGCGGAATAATTATGCAGCAAAGGCGCATTCGCATAATTATATATATATATATATATATATATATATATATATATATATATATATATATATATATATATATATATATATATATATATATATATATATATATATATATATATATAGGGTGGTTAAATTGTATGGGCCGATGTTGAATGTGAACCACACCTAAACGTCAAGTTTTTTTACTGCATTTCATTTGACTTTTTTCAATTTCAGACTTACTCAATTTGAACCATGGAAAGATACACAATGGAGCAACGTGTT
This sequence comes from Armadillidium nasatum, assembly GCA_009176605.1. Taxonomy (NCBI): domain Eukaryota; kingdom Metazoa; phylum Arthropoda; class Malacostraca; order Isopoda; family Armadillidiidae; genus Armadillidium; species Armadillidium nasatum. The sequence goes on from SEYY01002702.1 coordinate 6,929, forward strand.
AAAGTTATTCAGGCTTATTATGAAAATGGGCGTTCAAATCAAAATGCATATCGTGCACTTCGTGATTTTTTTTTGGTCAATTTAATCGTCCAAATGTGCGTACAATCGGAAAAATCGTGAAAAAATTTGAGCAAACCGGGTCTGTAGGAGATTTGAAAAGACCAGTGCATGCTCGTACAGCTCGTACTGCAGAAAATATTGCTGCTGTTCGCGATAGTGTGGCTGAGGAGCCATCCACTTCAACTCGTCGTCGTGCCCAACAATTGCACCTCTCACGCTCGTCGTTGATGAACATTATGCATAAAGACTTGCATTTAAACGCTTACAAGGTGCAATTGACTCAAGAACTAAAGCCTCTTGACCATACAAAACGTCGTCAATGGTCAGAATGGTGGCAAGAAATGGCAACAGTGGATGATCAATTTTCGAGGAAAATCATCTTCAGTGATGAGGCACATTTTCACCTCAGTGGATTCGTCAATAAGCAGAATTGCCGCATTTGGGCGAATGCTAATCCAAGAGTGATTGTCGAAAAACCAATGCACCCACAAAGAGTGACTGTTTGGTGTGGTTTATGGGCTGGCGGCATCATCGGGCCGTATTTTTTCCAAAATGAGGCCGGTCAGGCAGTTACTGTGAATGGTGTTCGCTATCGTGAGATGATAACGAACTTTTTATGGCACGAATTGGAAGGTATGGATGTGGACGATATGTGGTTTCAACAGGACGGTGCCACTTGCCACACAGCTAACGAAACAATGGCTATTTTGCGCGACAAATTCAATGGCCGTGTTATCTCACGTGGTGGCGATGTCAATTGGCCGCCAAGATCATGTGATTTGACACCGTTGGACTTCTTTCTTTGGGGTTATTTGAAAGAAAAGGTGTACGTCGATAAGCCAGCAACAATTCAAGAGCTAAAGGATGAGATAATTCGGCACATTAACGGCATAGAACCCCAATTATGCCTCAGCGTCATCGAAAATTTGGACCATCGGATGGAGGTGTGCCGCCGAGGTCGCGGCGGCCATTTGGCCGATATTTTGTTCCATACATAATTGAACCATACCATTTTATCATAATAAAAAGAAATGACATTAAATTCCTAAGTAATTTGTGTTTTATTCAAAATCAACATCGGCCCTTAAAATTTAACCACCTTTATATATATATAATATATATATATATATATATATATATATATATATATATATATATATATATTATATATATATATATATATATAATATATATATAATATATATATATATATATATATATATATATATATAATATAATAATAAAAATTACATAATTTTCCAATTCTCCAGTCTCATTCGGTATTTCTCTGATTTCCCATGAATCATGTTTCTGTGAAAGGGGTCCCTATGTTTGTGCAGAGCCCCAAAACAGATGTGATTTTTTTCTGGCATAGAAGAGTTCATTCCATATTCTTTCCCTTCAACTAAACCTAACAAATCTTGGTATAAGTCTGCTTGTTTTCGTGCTATTCGCCGCAAAGGATGATGTCTTCAGGGATTACCGTCGTCTTCAATCTTCAGAAACTCATACATCTTATATTTTATCATGGGATACGTGCAAAATCTATTTTCCATAATACCAAAAACTCCTTCGAAAATACAGTAATCTTTCCGGTTACTCTTCCTCACTCCCTTTATTGTTTTTTAGCAAAAATGTCAGTTAACTCCGCTTCTTCTTTTTTCCCTTTCCAAGTGTCTTCTGAGGATACAACTGCCGTTCTGACTATTGCTAAAGCTGAACTCTTCGCTCAAACTTTTGCCTCTAATTCAACTTTATACAGTTCTAGAGCTATTCCTCTTTCTTCCATCTCTTTCAACTTATTTATGCCTTATATTGTAATTTCTTCTAAAGATGTCATTTCTTCTCTCTCTGAGATTAAAACTAAGAAGGAGTACGATACTGATGGTATCCCTCTTGTGAATCTCAAAACTTGTGCTTCTTTGCTTGAGCCCTGCCTTGGTAAACTATTTCATCTATGTCTTTCTTCTTCGACCTTCCCTTCTTGCAGAAAACGTACGATTATTCAACCTATGCTGAAAAAGGGGGACCTTTCTCAACCTTCTAATTATCAACCTATTTCTTTAATCTTCGTTCTTTCTAAACTTTTTAATCTATCCTTAACAGGAAGATTTTAGAAACATCTTAATTCTTCTAATCTTATCTCTGATTCCCCGTATAGTTTTTGTAAAAAATGCTCTAATGAACGTATATGATTAAGGTTATATACTTTCTCATTTCTTTGTCTTTGGTCCTTAGTTCTTCGGTATATGGGTGAATCTTACGCTGTTGCGCTAGATATATCGAAAGCCTTCAATAGAGTCTGGCACAAAGCTTTTTTTTCTATATATATATATATATATATATATATATATATATATATATATATATATATATATATATATATATATATATATATATATATATATATATATATATATATATATATATATATATATATATATATATATATATATATATATATATATATATATATATATATATATATATATATATATATATATATATAAATATATATATATATAGTAATATATATATATATATATATATATATATATATATATATATATATATATATATATATATATATATATATATATATATATATATATATATATATATATATATATATATATATATATATATATATATATATATATATATATATATATATATATATATATATATATATATATATATATATATATATATATATATATATATATATATATATATATATATATATATATATACGACTAAATAAAACCTTATTGTCAAAAACTCATTTAATTTTATTTATATTATTTCATTATCATAGGTGTAAACTAATAAATAATTTTTGTTATTAAAACTATTTTTTTCTCTTTTTTTTTGCTTTTAAATTTGAAGTTAACTTTATTTACTAAAATTTAAACATATTTCGCTGTTAAAATAGGTGAGTACTTATGTTTAATATTATAAGAATCTTTATGATTCAATCATTAAATTTGCGGAAAATGAATAAAATCTAACACAAGACTTTAAGAGTGTTAGTTTCCCTGCTATTTAGGATAAAGGATTCTTTAGAAGAACTTAGAGCCTTCAGAGAATTCAAAAGAGAAACGAACCCCTAGACTTTAGAATTATTAAAGAACACCAGGTAACAGCTCTTAATTAAAGGAAAGACCTTCAACCATATACAAGAAGAGCTGTGATAACTTATGACAACACCTGTAGTATGCTGTGAATCCAATTTAGATCAATCAAATGATGAAATTAACCGATACTCGGCACTTGAAAGTGTTTAATTTATAGAAAGTGAAGCAAATAGAGGCATCAAATAAGTTCCACGCTTTTCCAGTACTGCATGTGTAGATTGATCATAGAAGTTAAGTTTGAGAACAGAAAATTAGAAAGAGAAAGGATGAGACTGTGTAGATTGATGAGTCACACGAGGTGAGAAGACATGATTAAAGAGTTTGGGTGAACCAAGTCTGTTGTGATAACGAAAGAATAAGAAAACTGACCCAACAGTTCGATGGCAGGATGGAGACTGAAGATGGTTAGTGAGAGTAGGAGAGGAGCCTTTGTTTCCAACCATTTCCAGAGAACTTGTGTGAGTGGAGAAACTCCACAGGTTTATAATACATACACCAAACTAGGACTACAACTTCCACAACTAAGGTGATATGAAGAAATTATGAAGACTCTTCAGTATACTTAATCTCTTTTAAGCTTGTTTATTTAGAGAAATAATGCGATCTTCAAGAAAGACAACTAGAAAAGACAACACGGTTTCTTAATAATATAATTATTAAAAAGCTGAGTTAAACAAAGGTTTATTATTTTTAGTTGAAGGAAATGAATATTGAATGTGCATCTTCATGCCAGGTGATATATCCTTGGTTATGCGTTTCACACCCTACGAAGAGCCTCTCTCACTAAAGCAGCAATTATTCCATGGGAAATTAAAGACGTTCGATCGCTAGATCAACCAGTTTACAGCATCGAAATGAAAAAAAAATACACTCACTGTAGGCTGGAAATTTTCTTGCTGAAGACTTAAAGGATTAGAACTAAGCAAGCATAAAAAATAGGGATTAGGAGATATGAAAGGTCTAATTTGTAGAGTGTATCTCCAAGCCGATCAGGTATACCAGAAAGGAGTTGCAGCTTCTCAATCCGTTCGTAGTTGTTTGGAAAGAGAAATGTTCGGCGAGTTCTTGAGAAGAATTACAGTAGTATTCGAAGAATTTAAGATGGTCAGTTGGGTTATGAGATTTTTTTTAAAAAAAAAGTTAATTTAGTAATAGATGGGTAAGAGAGTCTTAACTACGTGACAAAAAAATGTCTCGTCTCCAAGTTAAAGACGCGACAGCAAAGCGATACCTCTGAATACATATGAACAACACGCACCTGTGGCTGAAAATTGAAGATAAGAGGCAGTAAAGAGACAAGAGTAGACTTTGCCGTTGGAGTGCTCAAGCTCCAGAGCTTCAGACAAAATGTAGAGGTGAGGTCTGGAGAAGGTAATATGTTCAACATTGAAAATTAAAATAAAGACAGCAAATAAGTAATTGATAAAGAAAAAAAAACCGTCCACCAGAATAAGTCTACAATTCCGTAGCAGCACCAAACCGACCACAGAAGAACATCATCTCAAAAGTGGTGATGGGGAAAGGGTATATGAAGAGCTATTTTTTGTTTTCAAAGAGGAGAAGTTTACTTAAACCATTGTTATAAAAAATTGAAAAAAATAGTATGTAGTGAGTAAGGGTGAATGCGAAATAAAGGGATTGTTTACTGGTTAAAGTTAAAACACACACACCTATATATATATATATATATATATATATATATATATATATATATATATATATATATATATATATATATATATATATATATATATATATATATATATATATATATATATATATATATGCCCAAAAAAATGTTTTTTTAAAAAAAAAAAAAATCCTTTTTTTTTTTTTTTTTAATAAAAAAAATTTTTACTTTCTTTCTTTTTTCATTTTTACAAATTTCTTTTTATATGATACATTACATGATTTACATTATTATTCAGGGATCTCTTTTCTCTTTCTTTTCCTTTTGAAAATGTATATGCATAAACATAAATCTTTAATTTCATCACATGTCCACTTCAATATAAAAATAAATATATACATTAATGAAAAAAATTTAAATTTTTTAAAGAATTCTATTTATTCGTTCTTGCCATCATTATATTCATTTATAGATTATAATGTTTCCATGGAGCTTTCCGACTCGATGTCTGACATTGACAGGTCATATTTACCGTCAAGTATTGTATTTTTTCTTTGTCAATTTGCAAGGCCTATTTTAAGTTTATATTTTATTTTATTTTTTCACTAAAAAAAAAAAAAAGTTCCCCAGTATTATCTACCCTTATACAATAAATGCATTGCAGGCGAGGTTTGGAGTCCACACATTTATATTTATCTTGTGTATATTCGTAAACAGATAATTCATTTTAATGTAGGTAAGCAATAGGTAGTGTTCCAAAACATCTGGCGTGACCATAAAGCCAGCTGCAGTGAAAATCCTTAAGAGAATCTTCATTTTCGTGGAACACTTCTCTCTCTCTCTCTCTCTCTCTCTCTCTCTCTCTCTCTCTCTCTCTCTCTCTCTCTCTCTCTCTCTCTCTCTCTCTCTCTCTCTCTCTCTCTCTCTCTCTCTCTCTCTCTCTCTCTCTCTCTCTCTCTCTCTCTCTCTCTCTCTCTCTCTCTCTCTCTCTCTCTCTCTCTCTCTCTCTCTCTCTCTCTCTCTCTCTCTCTCTCTCTTCTCTCTCTCTATATAAATATATATATATATATATATATATATATATATATATATATATATATATATATATATATATATATATATTATATATATATATATATATATATATATATATATGTTCCATTTCGCGTTTCACCTTCTCAGAGGGTCTTTAATGTACCTTCGCCTCATATTGGAGTGTCTATAGTCTATACTCCCACTACCTCTCCACCCTACTTCTTCAAATGTTCCCACAAATTTACAAACGCATACTCTTACATTATATTTTTAAAACAAAATAAAACTGGCGAAACATAAAGGTACCTCGGAGATGCTTGGAAAGGCGGCATCCAAAGAATATCCCTCATTCACCCCTCACTCCGTCATCATTTGGGAATTGGTGGCCTCCGATGTTGGAGATGATGCCGCCAAGAACTCGATTCCTGCTTTCCCCGGTGAACGGTTTTCTTTTTTTATTAATTCTGCAACATTCTCGTTTTTTCCCTATTTTCTCCTTTGTCGAACACCACCTCTCTTTTTCTAAACCTCAACCCTTGTTCTTAACTAAAACTGTCTCTATCCTCAATTTTCAGCCAAAGGCGGATGCTGCGCATATGTGCGCAATGATGCGGTTTTTTCACGTGTCACTAATTTGGAGTCTTCTGAATTCCCTACTTTATATTTTAAGTTCAATTGCAATTCCACTACTAAATTTTTTTTGTCTATTTATCTTCTGATTCTACTGACTATAAAAAGTTCTACGATTATTTAACTCCAAAATGGAGAACATTCTTTCTTCTTATCCTTTTTCCGAAATCATCAATTTCACCTAGTTCTTATGATCCAGCTGTGAACTTGCCTACCACTTTTCTATCCAGAACAACCTTTAGCAGTTGGTCCATCTCCCTCCCCCTATCCCTGATTGTTTTGGTGATGTACAAAACATACTTGATCTTTTCTTAACCTCTTATCCTTCTCCTTACACTGTTAAACTCTTTCCTCATCTGAGTTCATCCAATCATCATCTAATCTCCGTATATTGTTATGTCCCTTTAAGTCTTCCGCAAGAAAGGCCCCACCCTTCGGCAAAGAGACGTTTCAAGCACTTCAATGCTGCTAACTGGTCTGACTTGCAGTTGTACTTTTTTGATTTCCCATAGAATGATTGTTGGTTCCTTGGGAGGGGTCCATCGGAATGTGCTGAGCGCATAACAGAGGTGATTCGAACTTAAATGGAGGCGCACATTCTATATTCTTTCCCTTCAGTTAAACCCAACAAACTTTGGTGACACCAAAAAAACTCTTTTCTTCATCGTAAATGCAATAATCTCTCTGGTTTAATTTTTTCTATTTTTCGCCCTTTCTAGCGTTTTTCAAAAAATGTTAACTTTAACTTTGCTTCTTCCTCTTTCCTTCCTCTATCATCTTCTGATGACACAATTGCCGTTTTACCTTCTACTACAGCCGAACTCTTTTTGCTCAGAAGAAGGGGGACCACTCTTAACCCTTTAACTATCGTCCGATTTCTTTAATCTCGGCTCTTTCTAAAGTTTTCGAATCTATCATTAACAGGAAGATTTGGAAACATCTTAATTCTTCTAATCTTTTCATTGTTCCCCAGTAATGCTTTCTTAAAAAACGCTCTTGTGGTGATCTTCTTTCACTTCCTTTAGACACTTGGTCCTTCGCATATCGGTGTTTCGGTAAATCTTTCACTGTGGCTCTAGAAATTTCGAAAGCCTTAGATAGAGTTTGGCACAAAGCTTTAATTTCCAAACTTCCTTCTTTCGAAATCTATCCTTCTCTCTGATTTCTTTTCTGGCCTTTCTATAGCAGCTGCTGGAAGTGGACACCGTTCTACCTTTAAATCTATAAATAGTGGTGTTCTTCAGAAATATGTCCTAACCCAAATTTTGTCTACTTTCATTATTGACCTCTCTATTACTTCACCTATCCACTCCTAAAATGATGACTCCATCCTTCATTACTACTTTCACTTTGAAAGGCGTAGATCACAACAGTAGTTAATTGACTTAGGAAGTGTGGCTTTGGAGCAACTGATCTTTGATCTTTCTGGTATTTCAAATTGGGATAGTGAAAATATGGTCGTTTTAAATGCCTCATAAACAAAATTCCTCTATCATTCTACTCGACACAATCTTCTATACAACTATGACATCTTCTTCGAAAACACACAATTCAAACCTTCATCTATCCTCAATATTCATGGTGTTTCTTTTTCTTGTTATCTTTCTTTTTAAACAAGCTCTAAGAGGTTGTGTGTTCTGAGGCGCCTTGTAATTTATTTACACCACCAAAGTTGCTTGCTCTTTATAGGGGTTTTGTTGGCTTCTGTATGGAGTACGCCTCACTTATCTAGGGTGATTAAACATACATCTCTTTTAGAAAAGGTAGAGTCTAGGGTTTTCGTCTTATAAATTCTTATGCTCTTTGAAATTCTCCTGAATATTTTTCTGCCCGTCGAATTGTTGCATCACTCTATACTATCGCTATTACAAATGGCACTACTCTTTTAAACTCTCACGTCACATACCTACTCCATTGAAAAGGGCTCATCAGACACGACTTTCTACACAGTCACATCCTTTCTCTGCCCAACTCTCGGAAACCAGACTTAACCGCTATTCTCAACCTTACATTTAATCTACTGGCAAAGTCTGGAACACACTCCCTTTATCCGTTTTCCCAATTTCCTTCGACTTGCACATATTTAAACGCCGTATATCGGCACATGTCGGCCATTAACAATCAGAATTCCGGTATTTTCCCAATTCTGTTGGAAATTGGTAGGCCTCTGGCCTTTCCCCACCAGAAGATATATATATATATATATATATATATATATATATATATATATATATATATATATATATATATATATATATATATATATATATATATATATATATATATATATATATATATATATATATATTACATAACGGTAATATATAAACGTAAATATATATTAAAATCTAATTTAATTAATTTAATGAATATAAGCAATCACTTAATGTAATTAATACCATAAAGGCCGTCGAAAGGAATATAAGATAACACAGAGTCAAAGAAGATTTTTAAAAGACTTTATCTGCAGCAATGATTAAAAATATTGAGCCAATGAAATTCTGAATAATTGAAAATAATTAAATTGCTTCATTTAAAACAAATTAATTGTACAAATATGCTAAAATAATTAATGGTATTTTAATTTGTATACAAATTTATTTGAGTAAAAATGTTTACAAAATTTTTAAAGAAGGCCTTGGCCTAACTCCTCCATGTTTTTATTTACATCACATGATCTTTCAAGATTGCTGCAGTGAGCAGAAAATTACTGCAGCGGAACTCATGGAACACGATTCGTGGAACATTTCGCTTGAAGAATCTTCAAGATTTTTTAAAGAATCTTTGATCGTGGAACACACCACTTATGGGTTGAGAACTTGAGAGACATGCATATACAATTTCAATATTATTCATTCGTACTCTAAACATGATAATGATAACTATAATAATAATAATAATAATAATAATAATAATAATAATAATAATAATAATAATAATGGGCCATAATATTAATTGCCATGGTTATAATAATAATTAATAGACCTAAATACGAGTATCAATGTAAGCAAAACCTTTTAAGGAAGTTTTGAAATATCAAAAATAAAAGATATTTTAAAAGTTAAAGTCAAGAAAATACAACAATGTTCACCAAAATTTGCCACAATGACACTGAAGAGAAAATATTTGGTCGATCGATTTTTTTGAAGTGTCGATCATATTACCTGTCGAACATTTGGTTCATGTTTCATAATAGGACGGTATTTTGTAGTGAAAAATATTTTTAAAACTTGATATAGGCTTAATTAAAAATATAATTAAAATAAAATAAATAATTATTAGATCATTACTGATAGGCTTATCACTTTTTTTCAGTATGAGCAAAACTTTTACTCAAAAATCAAGTTGTAAGCTTTTATACAAAATTTTATTTTTTATTTCCTATAATATATATATATATATATATATATATATATATATATATATATATATATATATATATATATATATATATATATATATATATATATATATATATATATATATATATATATATATATATATATATATATATATATATATATATATATATATATATATATATAGTGTCATTTTAAATAGTTACCCAAAAATATAAAATAACGTTTTCTTTAGTAGAAAGTATTTTAAAGCGTTAACTTGTAAATTGTATTCATATTGTTTTAAATCAGAAAAAGACGGGTAAAACCAGTGATAAATAAAAACCAAGTTTCTTTTTGTGATAAAAGTAATTATAATAAATATATAAAAATATAAACTATTAATTAAAAAAATAAAACATATAAAATATAATGTAAATTGTAAAATATTACCTTAATAAATTATTAATTCACTCTAGCGCTCTTTAAGACCTAATTCTCCCGCTAAAACCATTTTCCCGCTAAAATTTTAATTAAGGTAAAACCATTATAAAAACTAATATTAAATGTAAAAATATATTTGTTTTATATTATATTTACAAATAAAAATGTTTATGTTAAAAATTTCAATTATAATGTATTTTAATGTGCAAAATTTAGATATATTATTAAATTATAGTTTCTACTTTAAATAAATAAAATTATGTATATTATTTCATTATGAATTTGTGAAACTTTAAAA
>SEYY01002702.1:27500-45000 GCA_009176605.1 Armadillidium nasatum
TGCTTACCATGCAAGAGGTCGGGGTTAGAATCCCGGTAAAGCAGACTCAAAAATTAAAATATTTGGTCAATTTATGATCAGTTAGTGGATTTAAAAAATATATATAATTATATATATATATATATATATATATATATATATATATATATATATATATATATATATATATATATATATATATATATATATATATATATATATATATATATATATATATATATATATATATATATATATATAGTTCTACTTTCACAAATAATTTGTCAACCTTAACAAGATTCTCCTAAATTATACATAATAAGATTATTGTGCGGAGCCTTTAATGTTATATGTAGAATTTGTCACAAAGGGATTACATGACATGGAGAAGATAAACTATAATAGATGATAAATGATGCATCTGTGTGCTTGCATGATGTAAGTGTGTGTGTGTGTGTGTGTGTGTGTGTGTGTGTGTGTGTGTGTGTGCATAAAGCCTTGTAAGAAAGGGTTTTGAGGATATTTTAATATTTGTTGCTAAATTTTTGACATACTTTTTACTTACCGTCATGTTTTTAATAATTTGTTTAATTAAACAGTGTAATACGTAACGGATAATAATAATAATAATAATAATAATAATAATAATAATAATAATAATAATAATAATAATAAAAATAATAATAATAATAATAATAATAATAATAATAATAATAATAATAATAATAATAATAATAATAATAATAATAATAATAATAATAATAATAATAATAATAATAATAATAAGATTGAAAACTGTATCGGTAGAACTAGTTTGTCAATATTTATTTTTCCTTTATATGTTTATCCTTGCAAATAAGTGATTATTAGCTAAGAATATATTCAGTTCGTTCGTATGAGAAAGGAATTAACTAAGAGAGCTTTAATAAAATATTACAACTGTGAATAATTATATATATATATATATATATATATAATATATATATATATATATATATATATATATATATATATATATATATATATATATATATATATATATATATATATATATATATATATATATATAGCCCCTTATACCTAATGGATATTATTCTAATATTTTAAGAGATACGAGATTGAACGATGAACTCGCACAAAGAGAACTGATGTCGCTAATGTTTCAATATATAATACAAAAAACCAGATCATTGAATCTTTAAACTTAAAAATGTTAGATATTGAAATTGAAGATTATTCATAAATTTTTTTTTTTTTTAAATGTCACTACCACTCACAGGCAGAGCCTTTTTCAAGGAAGGGTATATAATAAAAACATTAAAAAAAAACCACACATACCCAAGTCTAACGAATATCCATACGGTGAGCGCAGACGAATACTTTAAAGAGAGGAAGATTAAATACAGTAAGAAAAATGGTAGGTACTCCACATCACAGATGTGGCTGGAAAAAAGGATGCACCTCAACGAATAAGCCTTGAGTTGCAACATTCACAGATTACTCATTTGAAGAAATCTGAAGAATTCAGACATTTCAAAATTTTTCGTTTTTTTTATTAAAAAATAGAAAATGAGAAAAAACTATAGAGGGAATATTGAAATTATGTCAGAGTTGAGAAAGAACCCTATTTCGTCATGAATTGAGTACTGAACGCTTTCGGCGTCGATAGATAGAAAAGAAACACGTTACCAAAACAGGATGGAATGATCAAAAACGAAATTTTTAAAAACAAAACAATAAAGTTTTCAAGACAAACACCTTAGGCGAAAGTCAGATGGAGCATGAATCGCATAAATTAACTGGAAAGGATGGAGGAAGAGGGATAGAACTCGAAACGTTTTAACTGGAGTGAGGGCTAAAAAAAAATTTTGGCAGAAGAACTAAATTTTAACAAAATGTAAAGACTGCCAAGAAGTTGCTGGGAAAAGCAACAATTTGAAAATAGAAAGATAGAATTTTAGAAGTGGAGTTTTGGAGAACGAATACAGCAGAATTGAATAAGAGGTTTTATGGTTCATGGAAACTACAAGACAGTTAAAGATGAATTTTAAGAAACGTGAGTTCGCAAAACTGAAAATAAAAATTCTTGAAGACAAAATCCCTTCTTAAATTCTCCTCGAGAACAGTTTGTTAATTAAACAAATTTTAACTCTTCGTTTAGAGGTAAGAAAAAGGAAAATTTGCTTTGTTATGACCTCTGCTTACCTCAAAGTACTACTAAAGCTGTAATCATTGCGAAAGAAAGCAAAGAAGTGTGATCTGACGTTTGACCAGATTTTAAATACGATTTTTTAGGAATGTCTAATTGTAGATGGCGTAGGCGTTTCGACGCAGAACTTGGAAAGAAAATACATGTTACAGAAGATTATTGGATTAATAATTGATAATATAGACAATAAGGGGATAAGTGAATAAGTTTATGATAAAACCAATAACTCAGGTGAAGAAAACGTTAACAGTATAAGGAGAATGGTTAGAAAATAAAGAAAAGCATAGTATGCTGAATTCACCCTCCACACGAGAAAGGCAAAATAGAAGGGATTGTAGTAACTACACTGTGTTGTTAAAGGTAAAAAATTCGAAGGCGAGTTCAGCAGTTTTATCAGCAGCATTAGGGTAGAGGACAATCACTGGCGATGTCCGAAATTGACATCACTCTCAATAGTATTTTTGGTGAATGAATATAAATGAAATTAATAACATGATTGCCAAAGAATTCTGGATAATCATTAAAGTTAAAAGAAAGGAAACATCATAGAAAGATAAAAGGAAGAAATTTTAAAAATCTCAAAAGTTTAATACGCGATATTAGTGATATTACTACATAGTACATACACACCACCAATACAGCATTCACGTTCATAAAATATTGAGAATAACAACAATGAAAGGAAACTGATACATGTATAGGTTTATTAAGAATATGTTGTGAAAAGGTTTGGTATCATAGGGGTTGTAAGTGAAAAAGCGAATAAAGTACTTCAGTTACAGAAGAAAGCTAATTAATTTATGTCAAATTGGCGACGGGGTGTGTGGAAGAAGTATCACACATTTAAAAAAAAAATTACATTTAAAAAAAATTTATTAATCTCAATATAGAGTTAGTGGCTTAAACACCAGTAGAAGTCAAAGATATTAAATAAAACAGATTGCAAAGTTCCTGTGTTTCCTGCTATGTGGAAAGTAACGAAATGTCAGATGTTATATATATATATATATATATATATATATATATATATATATATATATATATATATATATATATATATATATATATATATATATATATATATATATATATATATATATATATATATATATATATATATATATATGTAAATTAGGATAATATTCTAGTTTTTATTTTATTTTTTCAGAAAACTCGATACAACTATTAAATGGTATCAGATCTTTAATAAAGAGAGTTTTATAACACCGGTATTTATTTTTGCTGTTCTTCACTAGAAAATCATTCATCCCTTTCTGAAGATTAAAAACATATTCTTAAATTTTTTTTCTACATCTACTAACTTTTAGCATTAGTTATGAATTGCCATTTTTATTTAATCATTATATATATATATATATATATATATATATATATATATATATATATATATATATATATATATATATATATATATATATATATATATATATATATATATATATATATATATATATATATATATATATATATATATATATATATATATATATATATATATATATATATATATATATATATATATATATATATATATATATATATATATATATATATATATATATATATATATATATAATATAGAATCATGACAAAATATCACGAACAAAGTTTCCAAAGGTGAAAGTTTGTTTCACATTCTTTTATCTTCTTTATCCCACATTATCTTGTGTTTAATATTACATTATTATTAAATGAAAATAAATCTAAATTAAAATTTCCAAAAAATTTATAAAATTATTGCTTTGTTGAGCGCATGTTGGAATCAAAAAAAGAGAAAATGGTTTCTTGACTAGTGTTAAAAATCAGTGTTTATAAATATCTTCTCATATTTTAGAACAAAAAGTTTTACGAACATTTTTCGTGTTACTTTACCTCTAAAAACTAATTCTCTCTCTCTCTCTCTCTCTCTCTCTCTCTCTCTCTCTCTCTCTCTCTCTCTCTCTCTCTCTCTCTCTCTCTCTCTCTCTCTCTCTCTCTCTCTCTCTCTCTCTCTCTCTCTCTCTCTCTCTCTCTCTCTCTCTCTCTCTCTCTCTCTCTCTCTCTCTCTCTCTCTCTCTCTCTCTCTCTCTCTCTCTCTCTCTCTCTCTCTCTCTCTCTCTCTCTCTCTCTCTCTCTCTCTCTCTCTTTTACTGTTCAATTAAAAAAAATGCGATTTCATGTTTTTTTATTATTTTCGTTTGCTAAAAAACAGTTTGATGTTTTTCTCTTTCTGTTCAATAATAATAAAAACGTTCTTTGTTTTTTTCTTCCTGTTTATGTACTCTTTTGCTAATATGCCAAAATCGTAAAAAGCACGGGGAGACGCTGTTACTTTTGATAAATATTCTAAATTTGCATATTAAATTTAGGTATCAAAATGGAGATTTTAATGTATGAAAACTGCTGTTGGGAAATACTAGATTAGAAATAAGTATACTTGTAGAATTGGATAAGGACTAAACCTTAAAAAGTTTAAGTTTAAAACTTGAACTTAAATCTTTTAAGAATGTAAAAAAAAAAAAATCAGATCAGAATGACTAAAATGAAAATAATGACAGAGAATGTTTTTGGGATAATGAGGGAGTAAAAGCTGAAAAATGAGGAGAAAAAAAGGATACAAACGAACGAAGGTACTTATTCATTTTTATTATTATTATTATTATTCATTATTATTATTATTATTATTATTATTATTATTATTAGTAGTAGTAGTAGTAGTAGTAGTTTACACCGTTATTACTATAAATAAAACATGAAAAAAGATAATCCTTAAAGAAAAGCAAAAATAAAAAAATATTGAAAATAAAATAAATAAATAAATAAATAGGTAGACATAGATAGATAGATATAAAAGAATCAAAATAAATATAAATAAAAATAAATAAATAAATAAATAAAAGTAAAATAAACATCAAACACAATTTTCTCTTAAATTTTTTTATAATATTTGCTCTGCTTTGTCTTATTTTCATTTCCTCTTTATAAGGAATATAGTTTTGCTGACATGACAAGAAAAGGAAGAAAAAAATGGCAGCAGCAAAAGCAATCTGCTCGAAATTAGTTGAGTCCAAAGCTATAAAAGCCTTATTCTTCATGTGGGAATGTAGTCTTTAATGAAAAAGACTGCAAAAACCTACAATATTACTTATAGTAATAATAATAATAATATATAATAATAATAATAATAATAAAAACAACGATTAGTAATAATAATGATTAATAACAACAATAATAGTAATAATAATAGCAATAATAATAATAATAATAATAATAATAATAATAATAATAATAATAATAATAATAATAATAATAATAATAATAATAATAATAATAATAATAAAAGAAAAGTCTTGCATTTAAATTCCAAATTTCTGAAAAGTTATTTTTGAACATTGTTTAATTTCCTTAAAATTATTCTCGAGAATAATCTACAGCAGAAGTAGAAAGTATATTTAAAGAAATTTCCTAAACGCTTTTCGTTTCTGTACTTGAGACATCTTCAGATGAAATTTTTCCAATCACGAATGAGTGTGATTTAGTTTTAATTAAGTGTGCATATTTAAATAATAATTAATTAAAATAATGTAAGTGTCATTGATAATATATAATTCATTAAATTTTATATCAATATCAGGTCTACGATTCTTAATGTAGAATGCCTCTGCTATTTTCAATTTTTGAACTTCACACGACGTATATAATGTAAAATGTTTGGAGATATTAGATGTTGATATACTATGCGCTGTGTGAAAATGGACAAAGATCTTGCATAATGCCCATTTTCACACAACGCATGGCATATCAGCTATATCTAATATCTCCAAACATTTTACAACATTATATACGTCGTGTGAAGTGCAAAATTTGAAAATGAATTATCAATGAAACTAAATATTATTTGAATTAATTATTTAAATATGCATACTTGAAACTAAATCGCACTCATTCTTAACTGAAAAAACTTCCTCTGAAAATGTCTCAAGTACGCAGAGACGAAATGCGTCAGGAAATTACTTTAAATATATGCTTTCTACTTCTGCTGTAGATTGTTCTCGAGAATAATTTTAAGGAAATTAAACTATGTTCAAAAATAACTATTTAGAAATTTGGAAACCAAATGCAAATCTTTTAAAAAATCAAAAGCTGATATTGAATTCCTAAATAATAATAATAATAATAATAATAATAATAACGATAATAATAATAATAATAATAATAATAATAATAATAATAATAATAATAATAATAATAATAATAAAAAATAATAGTAAATAAAACATCAATAATAATAATATAAAAATAAAAATATATGAAATTAGTAATAATAAAAATATAATAGTAATCATAATAAAAGTAATAATGATAATTGTAATAAAATAATAATAATAATAATAATGATAATAATAATAATAGTAATAATAATAATAATAATAATAATAATAATAATAATAATAATAATAATAATAAATACTTAAATAAATAAATTAAATAAATAATTGAATAAATAAAAAATAATTCTTCCAAGAGGGGGAACAATAATTAACTAGTTACGTTTCAATAATTAGAACAGCAATAAAGCTCTTTGGCCAAATTTGAAAAAAAAATAACTGAAATTTGAGTCATAACAAAGTTTCAATTAAAATTATTCCACCACTGAAAATTCTTAATTAAGAACAATCAAGGTCGTCGCAAAGCTGTTTTGAGTTATTCGACTATGCAGATGACATATTACAATTATTAACCTAGATGAAAGAAGCAAATGAATGTGAACTAAACATGAAAATCACTCTTTAGAAACAAATATTTTTCAAAGTTACATCTCTGGTATTCATGGTACAAATCAAAGTTTTTACCTCACTTTCCGTAATGACAATTTTGTTCAATAGCTCTCAAAGACGACTGAAGAAATTACTGTTGAAAAGGGAGGGTAAAAGAAAAGCGTATGAAAATCATTACTGATAATAGAAAAATCGACTGATTTTTATTGTAATGGATGCGATTAATTTCCTCTTGGCCCCAAGCAGTTACGATCAACAAGTGACAGAAGACAAACATAAAATTAATAAGATGGAAGATATGTGTTCTAAAGAATAAATGTCCCACGTAAAGCACGTCCTCTCTAATTGTAGAGGACAAATGAGGAAAATTATCTCAGTGTTCTATCAAATATTTTTTAGTGGTGCAAGAACAATGTGATAAAAAGTTCTATGCGGTCTCTAAACTTTAATTCTCTAGATCAGCATTCTTTAGCCCATTAAGACTCGTGATCCCACATCCCCAATAAAAGGCCAGATCATAAAGTCAATAACTTCACGACCCCCTAATTATCACTTATGCCTGGCAGGTGTCAAATTCAAAACCACGAGAATACGATATTTATCGTACGGCTGATTAATAAATTTAAAATATTTACTATATGAGAGCAGAACAGTTATCAGCTCAAGTTTTTTTATCTTCATTAGAAAATTTTTTAAAAATATGAATTTCGTGATGCTTAATCTTTGTCTAAATTTTAATTTAAACAAAGATTATAAAAGGATACGAAGAGGTTTTTCGTACATTAAGAGTTTTAATTTTTGTGACCCAAAGTGACTTTCCCAATATGTGATGACAAATATAGATCATATTTCTCTGAGCATACTTCTTTAAATGTTGGATGAAGGGTCGAGTTACTAACCCTGTCTCCCAACAGTATATCCACCACTAGCCTATATATATATATATATATATATATATATATATATATATATATATATATATATATATATATATATATATATATATATATATATATATATATATATATATATATATATATATATATATATATAAGGAGTTCAAGTTTACGAAGGAAACGATATACAAAAGTTTTATAAATATTCTTACTAAACTTGGCATCTTTATTCATGCATAAATTTAAATATTTTTAATTTTACAACCCATGTTATTAATATATATATATATATATATATATATATATATATATATATATATATATATATATATATATATATATATATATATATATATATATATATATATATATATATATATATATATATATATATATATATATATATATATATATATATATCTATATATATATATATATATATATATATATATATATATATATATATATATATATATATATATATATATATATATTATATATATTAGAGAATTGAGGAGTATTAAGCTTATTATGAAAACTTTTCAATAACAATTTTCTCTCAAGTTTTAGAGGTCATTAAATTTTAATATATATATATATATATATATATTATATATATATATATATATATATATATATATATATATATATATATATATATATATATATATATATATATATATATATATATATATATATATATATATATATATATATATATATATATATATATATATATATATATATATATATATATATATATATATATATATATATATATATAGCTAAAAATATTTTTTTTTGAAAATATTTTTATTATTATTATTATTATCATTATTCATTATTATTATCAGTTATTATTATTATTATTTATTATTATTATTATTATTATTATTATTATTATTATTATTATTCATTAAAAAAATTATAAAAAAAAAAATTAAAAAAAAATTTAATATTATTTATTTTTCATATTTTTATTTTTATTAATTTTCATGTGTCTATTATTTTTGCATCATTATTTTTGTTCATTTATTATTATTATTATTATTATTATTATTATTATTATTATTATTATTATTATTATTATTATTATTATTATTATTATTATTATTATTATTATTATTCCGTAAGTTTTTTTTTTAAGCCTATACTTTAACATGGGTTTGTAAGCCAATTGGCAGGACCAATATAAAGTAATATAAAGTTGCTTCACAAAATGTGTATATATATATATATTTCTTTAAATAAAAGTGAATGAATTTATATTTTCAATTTAAATATTTTAATAATAATTTTATTAAATTTTATTATAGATAATAATAATAATAATAATAATAATAATAATAATAATAATAATAATAATAAAATATTTTTAAAAAAAATTATATATATATATATATATATATTATATATATATATATATATATATATATATATATATATATATATATATATATATATATATATATTATATATATATATATATATATATATAAATTATAATATTCTGTCAGCAAGAACATATGCGTTTCCCTTTGGGATACGCACATGTGCTTGTTATTATTATTAAATTATTGTTATTAATTATTAATTTTATTTTTATTCTTATTATCACAGATCAACACTTATTTTAGTAAATGATATCTGACTCCATGTTCTAGTGAATTTGAGTACACTGAATACGAATCCCAACTCTGTTCTCGATTTAGCCCCTATTAGGTCCTGAATTTTTTGCCAACAGCCTATTAAAAAAATAAAAAAAAAAAAAAAAAAAAAAAACCGACAAAAATTTTCTTTTATATAAGACTTTCTGGCGTATTTGTTTGTCGATGGCAGGTCTCTTTTCAAGCAACAGCAGTAATCGGCCATCATGTGGCTGTAATGTAGTTGGCACAGTTCCTTCATAACTTTGATATCTCGGTGGAATCTCTTCCCATGTTCGTCACTTACATCACCTAAATTACTTGGAAAATGGTCAAGATGGTTATTTAAAAATTGCATCTTTACGCTCATATTGCAACCTAACTCTTTGTAGTTTCTTAAAAGTTCTTTTACTACTTTTTCGTAGTTATCTGCTCTATAATTGCCTAAAAAGTTTTCTACCAAGTCCACCAATGAGAAACATGCATTTTTCTGGCGTTCACTCATGATATTACGGATATTGCTGTCTTTATTAATGTTCATATTTTTGGACTATCGAAAATTCCGCCTTGATTTTTTCATAACTTAAACTTGGTAATTTTGAAATTATGTATTTAAAACACTCACTGTTCATATCTAAAGTTTTACATATTATTTAATAATGTTTTGTTTGATATGCAGAGGAGGAAATATGATTTTATCTCTGCTCACTAAATAGGTGGATTAATTATATTTTTTTCTCCAACAGAAAGTTAAGTTCGTGTTGGCCAGATTTGTTTGAAATAATGTTCTGCCTTGGTTCTGCTGTCCCACAAGCAAAGGAATCAGGGATATTTAGTATCCCTTCTTTTTGTCGTAGCAGAAAATGAATCATTTTAAGTCAGCACATATATTAAAATGGGTTAAAAATGATACCAGTAAAAATATTTTTAGGGTGTTACATATAAAAATAGACATAATACAATAATACTATAGCAATAGGTACAAATATCTAGACATTAACCTAGTTGCATATGTGTAACTGCAAAAAGACTTTGGGAGTATTGAGAAAAATCTTTTATGAATACGATGAAGGAGGAGGAGGGTTGAGCAAAATCAGGACCTGATAGAGCAAAACCGAGTGAAAATTCGTGCTCACCACGCACAAATTTCTTATAATTCAGTGTCCAATCTAATTTTATAGACAAAAAATTGAAATTTGTACTCCAGTGTTATTATAACTGGTTTTATATTTTTATTATTATTATATATTATTATTATTATTATTATTATTATTATTATTATTAAATATTATTTTTATTAGCAAACATGATTATTATTGCTATTTTTTACTATTATTATAACTAATATTAACTAATATAACTAATATTATTTACAGTTTTTTTCATTAAATACTTTATTCCAACATTTTTTAAACATTTTTTATTGATTCATTAATTTAATTTATTTATTTATTTAAGCACTTATTACTATTATTCTTATTTAGAAAAAGGATTGAAACGTTGGTTACTGATCTTTTCTTTCAGCTTTCTCAAATCATATTGGATGCTTCAGGGTTATTATAACGAGTAGTAGTAATTCCATATACAGTTTAAACTTTTGTTATCGATTTCGAGATAAAAGGTCTTTATCACGCCACTGTATTATTTGGAATAGTAAGACTATGTTAGAAGAATTTTTTTTTAGAAGACGTAATAAAAAATATAGACATCAATACATTTTTTCTCGCTCGAAAGAGGATGCAGATATCTTCAAAATTGTAATTCTTACAAGACATCCACATGGGTATTTCTTATTTTATTTATTTATTTATTTATCGAATAATAATAGAGTGATGGATTTACATGGTTGAAGGTGCTATTTCGATTTCTCATGCGGATAGTATGAAAAAACATTCTAGTAAGTTTCCCTCCTTGTATAGGGGATGCCTGTAAGGTGTAAACTTTTGTTATAAAAAAGTCAATATCGTATTTAAAATATGATAAAAGGATCTTTCATAATATTTTGTTTTCAAAAATGTATTCAAGTCTTAGAACAAAATGCAATGCAAAAGTGGATTCTCTTAAATGAGAATTCTCTCTCACTTTTTATATTTAAAATTATTTCTTGGCTACCCCTTTGCTCTATAATTTTAATTTATATACAAAGGAACCAGAGGGAGACTCTTGGGCGCAATGGAAAGAAAAATAAAAAAGTTATATTCGAGAGTGATTGCATTTTTAAAAATTTGAAAGTGAAGTATGTGGACTTCCGATTTTCTTTTTTTATCTCTGTAATTGTAATTCATTTCAATTAATTGTAATTTTATTTATGATAAGATAGGTTTCTTGAATGTTAAAGGCGGCTACACACATTTCCGGTATTACTGCACGAGTATACCCGAATGGAGCAGACCCTCTACACGGTGCAGGTAACTGCTGGTCTGCAATTCAGCTACAACTACTATAATGTCTACGGATGATATTTTAAGAAGAGTTGAATGATTAATTTCTGCAGAAAAGTGTGGTAATAATGAAAAATGACTCGCTACATGGTGCAGATATTGAAAAACAATTGTTTTCACAAGATAACTGATTTTATCTCCTTTTGAAAATCGTTAAGAATGCTATTCACTTCTTTCATAACAAACACATTCTATATTTGCAAGAAAAACGGTGGAAAGAAGAAAAAAACATTTCTTAAAGTTTTGTTCCCTATATCGTGGGTTACTTTAAATTTACAACATATTTCATTTGTATATTTCTATGAATTGCTCTAAACAATAGTTATGATATTTATAAGAGATACACACTTGTCAATGTGAGATACACAATAACTGAACAGGTGTGACGGAATGCTCATTTACACTGTCCGGTATGCTTGCACAGTTCATTCAGGCACAGGTTTATCGAAGAAATTTCAATTTGTTCAGGTCGCTCGTACAGGTAGAAAAAAAACTGAGATTTGTATCTACATGCTCAGTTATACCTGTCAGTATTCCGGAATGGGTGCAGCAGCATTTAGTGACTCAAATTTTTCACTCAGGCCTTGCTCCTCTGCTTCCTCAATACACAATTATATATATATATATATATATATATATATATATATATATATATATATATATATATATATATATATATATATATATATATATATATATATATATATATATATATATATATATATATATGTTGAGTAAATCTTTTAGTTTAACAATGTAAAAGACAATCGACGTTGCAAAAACGCACAAAAAAGAAGAAAAAAAATAAATAAATAAAATTAAAAAAATCGCGAAAAGAAAACCTTAAAAAAAGGAAAGTCGATCCTTCTTTTTCCGATATTTGCTTAAAATTTAATCTTTAAATATAAAATCAAACTCGTATAAAATAGAATCCACATTAGGGGAGATAAATAGAAAGAAAGAAAGAAAAAGAGGAAAAAAGAAAAAGAGAAAAGAGAAAGAAAATGGGAGAAAAAAGTGAGAGAGAGAGAGAGAGAGAGAGAGAGAGAGAGAGAGAGAGAGAGAGAGAGAGAGAGAGAGAGAGAGAGAGAGAAAGTGGGTAAAGGAGAGGAAAATAAAGGAAGATGGAAGAAAGAGAGAGAAAGAGACAGAGAGAGAGAGAGAGAGAGAGAGAGAGAGAGAGAGAGAGAGAGAGAGAGAGAGAGAGAGAGAAGAGAAAGAAAGATGGAAGAAAGAGAGAGATAGAGACAGAGAGAAAATGAGAAAGAAAGTGAGAGAGCCAGAGAGAAAAAGAGAAAGAAAGATAGAAAAAGAGTGACAGAGAAAACAGAGAGAAAGAAAGAGTGCTATAGAAAGAGATAGAAAGAAAGAGAAATAAAAAAATAGGGACAACAGAAAGGAAAGGAAGTGAGAGAGAGAAAAAAAGAAAAGAAAGAGAGGGAAACAAAGGAAAAGCAAGAGAAAAAAAGAAGGAAAAAAGTGAAATAAACAAAGAAAGAAAGTCAGAAAGAAAGAAAGGGAAAGAACGAAAGAGAGAGAGAGAGAGAGAGAGAGAGAGAGAGAGAGAGAGAGAGAGAGAGAGAGAGAGAGAGAGAGAGAGAGAGAGAGAAAATATACTATTTTCGCGCCAAGAAGGGAAAGCCATATCTATTGCTTCTTCCTTTGAAAGAGCAATTGAGAAAATTAGTTTATTGTTTACAACCAATTAGAAACATTCAAAAGTTTGTTTAAAGCAGAAATGAGGCATTTCGAAGCCGCGAACATTCTAAATTAGAATAATGAATGATAAAGCTACCCTTTTACCAGAAGCAATATATATATATATATATATATATATATATATATATATATATATATATATATATATATATATATATATATATATATATATATATATATATATATATATATATATCTCGTGGGAGGTGTCCCGCGGAGTGTGCAGAACGCATTACCGAGATGATTCTCTCTGGCATGGAGGCGTGCATTCCAAATTCTTTCCTTTATACTAATCCTAACAAACTTTTGTTTAACTCTGCTTGTTCTCTTGCTATTTACAGCAGGGATGCTGCCTTCAGGGATTACCGTCATCTTCAAACTCCAGAAACTCACACAATTTATGTTTCATCCAGGAATCGTGCAAAATTTATCATCCTTCCTAACACCAAAAACTCTTTTCTCTGTAGAAAGTGCAACAATCTTTCTGGTTTCTGGTATTTTGCAAAAAATGTCAGCTTTAACTTTACTTCTTCCTCTTTCCCTTCTCTAGTATCTTCCAACAAAACAACTGCTGTGTTACCTTCTTCTAAAGGTGAATTCTTCGCTCAAGCTTTTACCACTAATTCAACCTTAGACTATTCTGGAGCCATTCATCCTTCTTCAACCCCCTCCAACTCATTTATGTCTAAAACTATAATTTCTTCTATAGATGTCATTTCATTACAATGGACACTGCTCTTCGGAACTCTCTTGTCGAATACCTTCTCTACTGAGAAGAGCTCGTGCGATACGACTTTCTATATAGTCTCATTCTTTCTTCGACTAACTCTCAGACCCCAGTCTTAACCGTTATGCTCAATCTTACATATAATCTACTGGTAAAGTCTGCAACGCACTCCCTTAATCTATTTTGCTCAACTTCCTTTGACTTGCACACTTTCAAGCGCCGTGTGTCTGGACACGTCGGCCTCTAATGACCAAGATAGGACTTTTCCAACTCAGGTGGAAATTAGTAGGCCTCCGGCCTTTGCTCAGTGGAGGAGATAATAATATATATATATATATATATATATATATATATATATATATATATATATATATATATATATATATATATATATATATATATATTTTTATTTATCTTTACCATCTCCCTGGAGGGGTTTTAACTCTGTCATTGGGACCAGCATCTTTCTGCATATGCTCTCAACAGTCCCTTCTAGAGGACTCTTGAGAGATTATATTTTTAGGCTAGCTGGTTTCTTTATCAGTCCTTGAATTTTATGTAAACTCCCAGGTAGAGTTTTACCCTTTCATTGGGACTGACACCTCCATCTAACCTCTAATCCCTTTCTCAAATAGCTCTCAAGAAGATCATGCTTTTCGGACCAACAGTATGGTTCTTCATGCTGGTCCCGAAGTTGTTGAAATATTAAAATCAGATGGGGAAATAAAGAGAAAGAAGCATCAGATGAAGCATTAAGAAGAGAAGAAAAGAGTTTGGATTATGCGACAGGGCTGGATTATCGAGGAGAGTCAAAAGCAAATGCGATAGGACTAGCAAACCGGCCCTATAATTAGTTACTGCTTGTGACAACTCCAGGACTAGAATGGGAAACCACAGCTGCGAAAAGCATGATCATCTGGAGAGCTCTTTGGGAAAGTGTTTAGAGATTTGATGGAGAAGGTGCTAGTCCCACTGAAAGGGTAAAAACCCTACCAGGGAGTTTAAATAAAACTCAAGGACAGGCAGGCAATGAAACCAACGAGCCGAAAAACATGATCTTTTAGAACACTCTAGGAAAGTGGAGAAATATTCTGGTACCACTGACAGGGTGAAAACCCTTCCAAGGAGAATAATATATATATATATATATATATATATATATATATATATATATATATATATATATATATATATATATATATATATATATATATATATATATATATTATTTATATTATTATTTTTATTATTATTATTATTATTATTATTAAATTATTTTTTTATTTTTTTTTTTTTTTTTTTTTTTTTTTTATTTTTATTATTATTTTCATTGTTAAATTATTATTGTTATTCTTATTATTATTTTTAAAATTTTGAAGAAAATAAAATGAATAAATAATTGATTAAATAAACCGATAAATTAACTACATGCACTCCATGGAAAGCAAATAAACATTTGAGAAAAAACCTCGCCTTTGACACAGACATCCTGAATCCAAACTCAGATCTGGAAGAACGATTTCAAAGGCGTTCCTTTACAGAACATTCACAGGAAACAAAAACCCATTTCGGACGTTTATAAAGCACCAAGTTAGCCCTTTTTTTTCATATAAAGGACCAAGTTAGCCTTTTTTTCATCTTTTTTTTTTTTGTTCTTATCTATGCAACGGTCTCGATTGAAGCTGAAACAGCGAAAAATTTTCCCTTTTAAATTTGCTCTTTTATGGAGAGATAAACTCTTGAAGATTGGGAAGTAAACATTATTTACGCATCAAATGAGCTGACTTAGACCATCCCAAGAATTTAGAATGAATTTTCAATGGATTTTTCTTTTGTTTTCCTCATTTTTACAACCATTTATTACTTATTATATTTTTGCATGTAAAGTAAAATTTGATATACAATGCTTATGAGGGAAAAGTACTATTATTTAAGATATGCACATTTATTTTATAGTACTGAGTAGGAAGTATGCATGCTTCAATAGTACACACACATAATATATATATATATATATATATATATATATATATATATATATATATATATATATATATATATATATATATATATATATATATATATATATATATATATATATATATATATATATATATAATCGCTGCATAAATTTTAGGGAATCTGAATTTTGATTAAAATTTCTTCCTAAAGAAATAATCGATGCGTAAAATAAAATCTGAAATCTTTGTCTTTTGCAAAGAAGACATTTTTTGATTTGAATACTAAAAAAAAGTTTTTTTTTTTTTTTTTTTTTTAATTTTTTTTTTTTGTCGTTTGAGATTTGAAATTTATAAATTTATTCGATCGTACTTTGATTTTCTTGACTTTTAAGTTTCGAAATAATTTTATAAGTCAATTGTTTTTTTTTTTAAATAGATTTGTGAGTGTGTTTGTGTTGTGAGAGAGAAAAAAAGAAGGAGAAATTGGAGGGACGAAGAGCGCCATTTAAAAAGCGGGTCAAAGAAAATGCTTGAGAAATAAATCAAAACGTAATTTACGATTAATAGAAATATAATTTTCATTAAAGTCAAAAGAATACTACTACTACTACTTCTACTACTATTACTAATATTGCTATACCCTAGAAATATTAATTAAAAAACAAAAGAAAAGAAATAGTATGTAAATTGTCCTCTACCAATAAGAATTTTGAAAGAATTTTATGTTACATTGCATGACATTTTCAAGGGCTTGTGAGTGGCTTTGCCATGCATTGCTGCACTCTAAGTTTCCTTCTATCAATTTCTTCACGAAATATTAATTAAAAAGAAAAAGAAAAGAAATAGTATGTAAATTATCCTCTACCAATAAGAATTTTGAAAGAATTTTATGTTGCATTGCATGACATATTTAAAGGCTTGTGAGTGGGTTTGCATTGCATTGCTGCATTCTAAGTTTCCTTCTATCACTTTCTTCACTCATGTCGGTTTCTTTCAAATCGTTCCAAACCAACAATTATTAATAAAGCTACTTTTTCCCCTTCATACTTAATTGTTGTGTTTCTTAAGGTTCAGTTGTATCTTCAACTTTATTTCTACCTTTTTTATTAATTACCTCCCCAGTTACTCTTATAAATTTTACTTA
>SEYY01002703.1:2500-20000 GCA_009176605.1 Armadillidium nasatum
TTGTAATAGCGATAGTATAGAGAGAGTGACGCAACATTTTGACTGGCAGAAAGAGATTGGAGAGAATTAGTGAGAGCATGAGAGTTGATAAGGCGAAAAGCTCTAGACTCCACCTTTTCCAGGAGAGCTGTATGAGTGGAACCACCCCAGATGTGTGACGCATACTCCATACAGGGGCGAACAACACCAATATACAGAGCAAGCAACTGGGGTGGTGTGAAGAAATACTGAAGGCTCCTCAGAACACCCAACCTCTTAGAAGCTTGTTTAGAAAGAGATGTAATGTGATCTTTCCAAGAAAGATCACGAGAAAAAGAAACACCTAGAATATTAAGGAGAGATGAAGGTTTGAGTTGCGTGTTTTCGAAGAAGATATCGTAGTTGTGTGGAAGATTGTGTCGAGTAGAGAGATGGAAGAATTGAATTTTTGAGGCATTGAAAACGACCATGTTTTCTCTGCCCCAATTTGAAATGAGATAGATCAGAGGTTAGTTGCTCCAAGGCCACCCTCCTTGCCTCTATTAACTGTTGGGAGGGGCGCCTTTCAAAATGAAAAGAGTAATGAAGGGTGGAGTCATCAGCATAGGAGTGGATAGGAGATGAAGTAATAGAGAGAAGGTCAATAATGAAAAGCAGAAAAAGTGTTGGGGATAGGACAGATCCTTGAGGAACACCACTATTAATAGATTTATAGGATGAACGGTGGCCGTCTACAACAGCTGCTATAGAACGACCAGAAAGGAAATCAGAGAGAAGGTCAGAGAGAAGGATAGATTCCGAAAGAGGGAAGTGTGGAAATCAAAGCTTTGTGCCAGACTCTATCGAAAGCCTTCGATATGTCCAGCGCCACAGCAAATGATTCACCGAAATGCCGAAGAGCGGAGGGTCAGAGAGAAGGGAAAGAAGATCACCAGTAGAGCGTTTCTTACGAAAGCCATACTGGCGATCACAGATAAGATTAGAAGAATTGAGATGTTTCCAAATCTTCCTGTTAAGGATAGATTCGAAAACTTTAGAAAGAACGGAGGTTAAAGAAATAGGACGATAATATATATATATATATATATATATATATATATATATATATATATATATATATATATATATATATATATATATATATATATATATATATATATATATATATATATATATATATATATATATATATTATATATACAGCTTCATAAGTCTATTAATTTACATTATTTTTTAAAAGTTCAAATTTTTTTTTTGCTTCATTTCAATCATTTTGTTACTGTTCTATATAAAAAAATATATTGCATTTTTCATTATTCATTAGTCATTTCACCTATTGATTCATTATTGTAATAAAAAAAGTAAAAAAACCAAAAAAAAACTGGTTTTTATTGTTTTTTTTAAAAAAAAACCATTGGTTTTTGGTTTTTAAAAAAAACATGTTTTTTTTCTACCCTGACACTAACCTTCCAAATTCTCCATTATTTCTTACTAGTCTAGGAAACAATTTTCATTGAAAGTCTTAGCACATTTTCATAATTAAAAAATTTACTCCTAAGAGATATCAAAAGATATCGCTTTAAGTCTACATAGGTAATATATTTGTGAAAGCTAATTTAAAATTATTTTCAAAAGTACTTTTCATAATTCATGGGCCAACCTGATACAGTACAAATACCAATTTTCTAATATGATTCACCCCTTTCTTTTTTATGAAAACCTACAATTCAGAATCAAATATGCTCTAAAAGGCATTATCAATACCGAGATCATTTTAGACTATTGAAGATAAATTTAATCAATTGTTTGATGAATATCTCATTACTTACGAACAGTAATAATGTATATGGTTTACTACAAGTAAATTATAAATAGGTAGAAAACTGGAAATATAATCCACATATTTGAAATTTTAAGACTTTTAATACTGAAGTAGACAAAATTTCTTACGGGACAAATTAATAATACATTCAATGCTGCCAAATATTGTCTAATAGTTCTTATTAATTCGAGAAATTTCTTCTTTTCCTAATTATCTAACTGAAATAAATATAAATTCCACTCAAACTTTCAAGGTTGTGGCAAAAAAAAAATTTTAAAAATTCAAATCTTCATCACACTGAAATCTAATTTTTCGGTTTCAGGTTATTTTAAATGATTCATAATAAAAAAAAAAGTTTCCTCATTTATGATGTCATAATATTTTGTTTGTGAACTCCAAACTCTCTCTCTGATTTCACCTAAGTTGCGATTTCCTCACCAACCACTGACGTCTTACGTACTGGGAAAACATATAAAAAAAACATTCAAGACAGATTTACAAATTTCTAAAAATAAAATTAAAAACCAGAGCAATGAAAAGCATAAATTTTGTGAAATACCAAAATTCCTTCCCAATTATTAGAACTTTTCTGTTCACAAGCACAAAAGATTCGGCGGCAGCTTAAACTTCACCTGAAAAATCTCCAACTGCAACTCCGTATAAAATATAATGGCTGCTGTACAACGCTGTCTAATATACCATTTATAAATTTAAAATATTAAATTATGTCTAAAACCCAAGATGCAGGATTAGAAAAGAAATTCTCTTGCTCTTGCAAATCTAAAATGCTCGACTCCTGCTTTTCTCGTAAGTCAAACTCTCAATACTAACTCCATAAGATAGCTGAAACATTTACATGGTAATTACCGGAAATAAAGATAACACATTGTGGTTAGCAATCTTTCAAACAGGCATTTCAAATTTGACTTTAAAGCCCGAG
Source organism: Armadillidium nasatum (assembly GCA_009176605.1). Taxonomy (NCBI): domain Eukaryota; kingdom Metazoa; phylum Arthropoda; class Malacostraca; order Isopoda; family Armadillidiidae; genus Armadillidium; species Armadillidium nasatum. The sequence goes on from SEYY01002703.1 coordinate 5,242, forward strand.
AATGAATATGTTGGCCATCTCTTTACACAGTAGTGTTCTTAAAACAGAAGTTTCCTGATGCGTAAGCTACGTTTCAAATTCATAATTAAATAAAATCGGGAAAAAAAATTAGGAAATTGCGCTAAAAACATATATTCCCCATTATTGCCATTAAAATATCTATTTCCTACTTTTATTTAAATAAGATTGGTAGTATTTCCTATAATAATAATAATAATAATAATAATAATAATAATAATAATAATAATAATAATAATATTGACACTTACTGCTCTCGGACCTATCCATAAATTTTCAGGTTCCCAATAATCTACTTTATCGGTTGCTAGACTAGGCATCAAGACCTGTAATAATAATAATAATAATGAGCTTTCTTAAACCCGATAATAGGATGTTAGTAAAACTTATACTACTGAAATGTAATTCTTAGTTACTTAACATAATAAGGAAAGAATGAATGAAGGAAATGAAATTCATAATTTCAGAAATTCGTTTTTATTCACTTTCAGGATTCATTTCTTTAATATTGAAGTGATGGCTATTTTACATCACTTGATATTTATAAAGAGAACCACTAAATTTAAAGATATATTTAGATTAAAGTACTCTAAACTCACCTCTCCTTGTTGTTGACGTAATGATACCCCATGGGGTGCTAACCCATAACACAAAATGGAAAGAAAAAGAATAAATACTTGCACTGTCGTCACCCACCACGTGAAGTAAGGCCGATAATCTTCAATTTCATCTAATTGCTTTCGAACCTTTAAAAATATTATTTGAAATCAAGCAAAATAACTCAAAGTAGCAAAGCTTTTAATTAAATATTTGTAACCAAAGTTTAAATATTTTGAGGTTATTTTACAGTTTATGCCCATCTAAATTCTATTATTTCCAAGTCAGCAACACACAATAATGGAAAGTTTAACTGTAAGAAATTAGTATGTGGTAAACTCTAATATTTTGACGCTTACAAAACCTCACTCAAAATATAATTCACTATGATACTGGCCGCATATATATATATATATATATATATATATATATATATATATATATATATATATATATATATATATATATATATATATATATATATATATTATTTATTTATTATATTTCTGTAATCGACACCACCCTGCATCATGCGGGATATGGTGCATTGCATTAAATATATATATATATATATATATATATATATATATATATATATATATATATATATATATATATATATATATATATATATATATATATATATATATATATATATTAAAAATATTTTTAAGAGAACTAAACAACTCGCGCTCTATTATTAATAATAACCACAAAACCACTAAATAAAACAATAAAAATAATAAAAAGTTAAAATTAAGGGGAATTAACTAAGTGCTAAAACCGGAAATAGCAGAAAAAGGAATAAAAATTTAAAACGCACTATATTTCAGGGAACTATCCATCATTCTGATTTATTTTAACCTGATCGCATCAGAATTAGGGATAGTTCCCTGAAATATAGTGCGTTTTAAATTTTTATTCCTTTTTCTGCTATTTCCGGTTTTAGCACTTAGTTAATTCCCCTTAATTTTAACTTTTTATTATTTTTATCATTTTATTTTGTGGTTATATATATATATATATATATATATATATATATATATATATATATATATATATATATATATATATATATATATATATATATATATATATATATATATATATATATATATCGATTTAATTAAATCAACTTTTAGGGGGTTTAATTGAGGAGTGGAATTTTTCTAGAGTTTCTCTCTGGGAATAGAACTTGGGAGCTTCATCAAGCGAATTTGATTCTTTAGCACATATTTGAATTATTACTGAATAACGAAGAAATTTAAGCAGCATTGGAAAGCGGACTTAAAAGAAAAAAATATCCATCCACTTTGAGGAGAAGAGTTAATAGTAGAGTTTCAAATACGGGGCTCAACCCATTAAAATAATTTTAATCAGGACAAATGGGCAAACTTATTCCTCCATTACTATACTAGCCTTTATGAATATCAAATCAATTGCATTCCAGATGTATGCAAGGATATATTCAACAAAAGTTTTTTAAAGGAAAGAAGAGTATCTTGGGAGTTCAGATACTTATTTACTTTTGGCACAACATTCCAATAATTTCCATATTAGCCAAGAGTTAAATTTTTAAGATATCTTTACAACTTCATCTCTCCGGTAATATATAATATGAGTAATGATATATTTGCATTCTATTTTACTTCTATGAAAGTTAAATTTTCACATGTTCAAAGAATTTTCCCCAGTTAAGGTTTTGTGATTCCAATGAAAACCCAATTTGTAATTGGTACTATTTTTAGAGTGCTGCAACTGCAATTTCTTGATTCCAATAAGTTTACCAGCATACCAAGAAACCAATGCTTAACTAAACGCTAAATAGCAAGATGAAGTGTCGACCCTTAAAAATGACTTAATTAAAGGGACTTGACGATGAAAAATTTTTAGAACTTTTTTAAAATTTTAATTATCTCAAAACAAAAATATTGATAAGCAAATACTGTTACAAAGTATTCTTTCATTAAATATTTTCAAAAGTAGATAGGACATCACCCTTTCTTAATTCTTTTCAGTCTTGTTATGAGTGACAAATACAAGCTGAAAAGAAATAATATATATATCAAATAAAGAGTGGATAACATTCTTCTTTTTGCCAATTTCATCTGTAGTTACCATCAATAATAATCTAGATATAACAATTCTTAATTCATTCTCCAATTCTAATCCATTCATTTGATGTTATAGGAGTTCCTTATAAACTATTAACTCTATACTCCCAAATCTTTCAATAAGCCTCATCACAAACAGGAGTAAATAAGATTTACATTCTTCTGCAATATTAATATCTATATATACAGGGATGCGTTTTGTCAACTTTGTAGCCAAAATTATGCGCATTATGGCTATCCAGCCAATAACTTTCTTCTTCCGACATTAAAAATCCCTTCTTTTCACAATTACACTCTGTTATCACTTGTCTGAATAAACGGCAAATCAGCAAAAAAAAACTACCAAATTTAAATAATATCCTTCCTTTACTTCGAAATAAAGTTTCTTCCTTCTTTTATCCTTAGTGAATATTCTTCTTACTCTCCCTTTGAAACTTTGTGTATTTGTGTACCGATTTATTATATCTTACATAATCTTATAAATTTTATTTTTAATTCTTTACTAGATTTTCATACAAGTTTATAAGTGAAAACAGAAAAACAAAAAAACTAGGGGGCAGACCAACGTCAATAACTAACCAATCCGTGTGGGTCACTTTAGTCCAATTTTAGATTTTAACTACATTAATTAATATTATTTTAAAAACTACAGATATTTCAAATTCAAAGGTAATAAAAAATAAAAACACGTCTCTCCACCCTCCAAGAAATTATATTTTCCTTTTGTATCTTCGATCAATCTCCTTAATCCTAATCCCAACATCGACAAAGTTTTTAGAAGATGTAATGTGAAAAATAAACAATTTAAAAACACTTGAAGAACTCTCTTTCTTTTTCTTTTTTTTTTTATTCATTCATTCATTTAACAAAGAGCTCAATTTCGTTATCAAATATATATTCAAAAATCATATTTCTTCATATATTTATAATATTCATATTAACATAATTAATGTGATGCTCTATTTACTTTATATATATAAAATTTTCTTAATATCATCTAAGATAAAAAAGAACCAACGAAATTGTGGAAATCAAATTCAGTCCCAAATTAAAAGTAAACATTCCCGATACGCTGTGTTTGAAATTGTGTAAGTAAAGGGAAGTACACAAAAGAATGAGCTTAGCCTGAGGTTAGAATCTAAATTACAGGGTTGCATGAGTGGAGCCTCTCCCAACACGTGATAATAAGATCGTGGAAGAACGATCCGCTTACTTAGAGGAAACAACTATGATGATTCAAAAATTTTCTGAAGGCGCTTTAAAGCACAACATCTTGGATGACTGTTAATAGCGCAAGAAAAAAAGGTAATCCATCTAATAAAAATGATGCAGAAATGAAAAATGAGTAATATAAAAAACAAAAAAAGGTTTGAGATGTACATTTTTGAAGCTGCTGCTGTCCTGTAAAATGTTATGCCAAGCACATAGATAAAAATATTAAGCTTTTGATACATTAATGATATATATATATATATATATATATATATATATATATATATATATATATATATATATATATATATATATATATATATATATATATATATATATATATATATATATATATAATATGCTTACATCTACATCTCTGTAAATCTCCCCTTTATCTCCCGCTTGTGATTTCTTGATGTTGGAGAAAAACACTTAGAAGGCTGCACAATTTTATTTAGCGTTATGTTAGGATTTTTATTAAGACACAAATTATATTGAAGAGTTACAAATGCAATGCGTCGTGTTGGACAGGCGGTCAAGTGAGAAGAACGAGACAAAGGAAAATCTATTTCGTTTGGACTCACTCCTTCGCTCAACTGCCAGACGTATGATGTTCGCTAGATTGTTAATTATATGATATTTAAGATAATACATAGTAAATGGATAATATTTGATCATGTCAGAATTTAGTTCGTCCAAGTCGCCACACCACTACCCCCGCCCTAGACCGGAGGTACTGAAAGCTAACTTAAAACTAAAGGCGGGACTCAGAAGAGGGAAAAGTGCGTATTCAAAGGGAGGGCAGGAGAAGTGGCTAGGTGACTCAGCGAACGAAACTCTGCCACAAGCAAATAAAATAAAAAAAAGGAACATTTTATATTACAGAAAAAAAAGATATAAGGCGATGAATTATTATCATTATTATTATTTTTAGCACGAGAAATTATCATTATTATTATTTTGGCACAAAGAATTATCATTATTATTATACACACACTTATAAGATTATTATTCAGATGATTAAAACATAAGACACTGGAAGGCAGAAGACTGCGAAGTCGGCTGCAAGGGCTTGACGTGAAGCGTGGAACAGCGCGGATGGATGATGGAACGACACTTGATACTTTGAAGCCGAAAGCGTTGAAAGAACTGCAGACGCCCCAACTTCAGTTGTCGGCATTGAACTCCGAGAATTCATCTTGAAAATGAAGCCGCCTGTGGCTCTTGGAAGGAAACGATGGTAATTCTTGAAGGCTGAAAAACCTCTCTAAAATAAACGTTCTCTTGGACGACAGCAAAATGGCGTCGAACGTGCCGGCTTTTGAGGAAGAAGGCTGAGTAAGATAATCACTTCACTTGAAAATTTAATATGAAAAGACTCCAGGTTCACCAATATAACGCTTGTGATTTCTTGATGTTGGAGAAAAACACTTAGAAGGCTGCACAATTTTATTTAGCGTTATGTTAGGATTTTTATTAAGACAAATTATATTGAAGAGTTACAAATGCAATGCGTCGTGTTGGACAGGCGGTCAAGTGAGAAGAACGAGACAAAGGAAAAACTATTTCGTTTGGACTCACTCCTTCGCTCAACTGCCAGACGTATGATGTTCGCTAGATTGTTAATTATATGATATTTAAGATAATACATAGTAAATGGATAATATTTGATCATGTCAGAATTTAGTTCGTCCAAGTCGCCACACACACACACACACACACACACACACACACACATATATATATATATATATATATATATATATATATATATATATATATATATATATATATATATATATATATATATATATATATATATATATATATATATATATATATATATATATATATATCATAAATTCATAAATTCATAAGTGAAAGCAATAGATCAAAGTTTAATGTAATTTTATTCCCTTCTTTATACCAGAACGAAGGTTTCGGCAGACTCATAAGCGTCATAAAATTCCTTCAAATAAAACTTTTTATTACTTACGAACAAACAAACACACACACACACACACACACACACACACACACACACATATATATATATATATATATATATATATATATATATATATATATATATATATATATATATATATATATATATATATATATATATATATATATATATATAGAGAGAGAGAGAGAGAGAGAGAGAGGGGTCATCAATTATGTAGTGACGTTATTTTGTCACCAAATATGTGGTGCAGGAGGTCACTACACTTTGTAGCGCAAAGAGGAATAGATCAGGAGGCTGAGTGTTTTAAATGTCCCCTTGTTGAATGCCGACTGATAGGCGTGTGGCAGTCACCACTTATCTTTAAGCCTGCGGAGCGTCTGTAGCCTCGGATGGAAGGGTGCTTCAAAGGAGGAACCACAGTCGAGGGCAAATGGTCTGCCAAACTGGGTATCCCTTTAGGAGCAGAAGTCTTCTTCTGGGACGTCTTTTCCTGCTGTTGTAGTGGCGGCTTCTTCTTGCCTCTGCTTTGGACGTCTTCTGCTGAACAGTGCGGCTTCTTCTTCGGCTTCTTGGATAAAGTGATTGTAACAATATTTGCTAATGACCCTTTTGAAATTATCTCTAAAATGTAAAGGATCAATTAACATTATTTGTTTTTCACTTTTATTCTTATTTGCTTATTTTTAACAAAAATGGTTCGCAACCTTATTATTATTAAAGTTTTATAAATTCATATTGAAATAATATACAAAATTTTATATATTTAAAGTAGAAAATGTTATTTTACAAAATATTTCAATATTATATACTAAAGTACATTAAAATTGAGATTTTTAACACAAACATTTTTTTATTTTATATATAATATAACATAAAAGAAATATATTTTACATTTTATAATAGTTTTTTAAAATGGTTTTACCTTCGAGTTTCCCGGCAAAATTATTTTTTTTTTGGCGAGAACAAAGTAAAAGAAGCTGTAAAAAGTACATTAAGAATCCGTTATAGCCATATATATAATTTACATTATATTTTAAATGTTTTTCTTTTTAAATTAATAGTTTATATCTTTATACATAAATAATAATAATTTTTATAACAAAAAGAAACTTTTTTTTTTTTTTTTTTTTTTTTTTTTTTTTTTTTTTTTTTTTTTTTTTATACACGTTTAATGCTTGAAATAATATTTTTTTACAGAAAACGTTTTTTATATTTTTTTGGATAACTATTTCAAACGACACTATATATATATATATATATATATATATATATATATATATATATATATATATATATATATATATATATATATATATATATATATATATATATATATATATATATAAGTGATGGATCGGATGTCGTATTTTCTCATTTGCGGATGCGGATATAGAATTTTCAAGTGCGAATTGGATGTTGAATTTTCGAAATTGCGGATACGGATGTCAAGTTTGATGGGACACGAATGCATAATATATATATATATATATATATATATATATATATATATATATATATATATATATATATATATATATATATATATATATATATATATATATATATATATATATATATAGTTGAGATAGCTTCTTTCCTAGTGAACCTTAATCTAATTAGAAAGGTTAAAGTCAATACTAAGGGTTTCCACATACTCATTTAATACACTGTGAACATTTAGCACCATATTTCTTCCCGTCTTTCAGCAGAAACTAAATTTTATAAATTTCTATTTTAAAATATAATCAAAATAAAAATTCATTAAATAAATATAAGATATTCAAAATAATTGCAATAAAATAAAATAAAGTAATATTAATAATGAAATAAATTAAAATAAAAAGGCAGGACTATTTTGAGGGAAAGACTTCATTATTGAGGTGAAAAGGACAGTAGAAGAAGCTTGATCATTTAAAGATGGGCAATGAGTTTTTAAATATAAAACTTCAAAATCCTACGATTAAGAAGGGAAGGTGCTTATTGATGAACAGAGAAATTAGATGAAGAAAAAGGATGGGTATGTCCATGGTCTTTTATGGCAGAGTGTACAGGAGAGCGAAGAGGATGGTCTGCTCTAAAGGAAATTCCTCAATGCTTATCAATCCTTACTTTCAATTGTAGACCAGTTTGGCCTACATATGCCGCATTACAGCTGCTACACTTACATAAATAAATTAATGAGGATCTGAAAAGCATTGGGTGAGATTCCTTGTGTTTGAAGAAACTATAAATTGAGAAGGATTTATAAGAATGAACTGGCGTTCGGGATTGTAGTTTCAATTATAGTAAAAATATTTCTAAGTTGAGATGTAAGTGATTCTGTGTACGGAAGTTTTAAATATATTTTTTGTTTGAGTACAGTAGGAAAATGAAGAGCGAGTCTGAAGATATAAGTGAGACACTCGTTAATTAATACTTTTTCCACTTAGAATTATGGGAATAAATTAAAATGGAAAAGTATTTTCATAAACTCCAGGTTATATATATATATATATATATATATATATATATATATATATATATATATATATATATATATATATATATATATATATATATATATATATATATATATATATATATATATATATATATATATATATATATATATTAGAGATGGATTGCGTATCATATTTTTCTCATTTGGGGATTCGTATGTTGAATTTTCAAAAGTGCGGATGTTAATTTTGATGGATGCTCCTCGGATGCAGATACCATCACTAATATATATATATATATATATATATATATATATATATATATATATATATATATATATATATATATATATATATATATATATATATGGTTCTAGGGTCTGGGATTCCTTTTAACCATTTTTTTTTTTTTTTGTCTTCCATGTACGACTGCAGGAATTTTCCTGCACTCGACGCCACCCTGCATCATGCGGGATATGGTGTAATATATATATATATATATATATATATATATATATATATATATATATATATATATATATATATATATATATATATATATATATATATATATATATATATATATATATATATGTAGTACTTGTGAGTTTCATCATCAAGACGTTTGTCCTATTTAAATTTGTCTTCAATTTTTCTATTTTATTGAAGGGAAAACATACGAAATATGCGAGAGAGAAAAGTTTCCAAGTAGCAGTGTAAAAAAAAATTCAAAAATTATATATATATATATATATATATATATATATATATATATATATATATATATATATATATATATATATATATATATATATATATATATATATATATATATATATATATATATATATTATTCTCTGGCTTATTACTGCTAAATTCGCAACAGTTGTTGTCCTCATATTGGCGTTGCTTGACCTGGGTTGGATGATCCTTCTGTAACCCAGGAGCACCCCAGCATAAATCCCATGTAGCCCCAGTAGGGGTCCCAAGCATCCTCGTATGGAAATATATATATATATATATATATATATATATATATATATATATATATATATATATATATATATATATATATATATATATATATATATATATATAATATATATATGCGCTGATTCAATATTAAATTATAAAAAATAATTTAAAAAAATAAATATAAGATTGTAAATGAAATAATTTAAAAAAGCTAACAATATCTTTCAACTATGATATCCTTTCGATTTAATTTACGTATATCGATGTTTCTGGCTTCGGCTTTTAAATATTTTGAAAAGTATTTTGTTAGTAAAGAATATAAACAGAAGAGAAATATTTTATTATTAACAGTTTATTTTAACTTATCTAACCTAACCTAATCTGGTGGTGGTGTAAAATGTAACTGTAATATTTAAGATTTTGACAAATACATGGATACAATATCGCAGACAATTTGGCAATTTGGACTGTGAAAATTACATATATATATATATATATATATATATATATATATATATATATATATATATATATATATATATATATATATATATATATATATATATATATATATATATATATATTACACCGCCACCGCTCAAGGGCAGAACTCTATTCAAGGAAAGAGTGTCTCAAAAAATAAAAGGATATACAAAAAATCTTACAAGTCCCACCTAACGCAAATTTCTCGGGTGAGCACAGACGTGGGCTTTAAAGTATTTGATATTAAATTCAGCAGGAAATACAAGATGGGAGAGAATTCCACAAAACAGAGATGGCTGGAAAGAAAGGAGTCACCAGAGCGCTGGAGTTGCTTATGTCCACACAAAATTCATGTGCAGATAATGCACCCTTTGTGCTACTAGGACGTTGTAAAGGTGGAGGTATACGAGTGATCAGTTCCGTCGAACATTTGCCTCTGTAGTACTATAGAAAAGAGACAAGGCACCAACGTCACGTCGCAAAGAAAGAGTTTTGTAAATTAAGTGCGGAACAGTTTGTAAGTCTTTCAGCTTTTGACTTCAACCTTATCCAAAAGACCGGTGAAACCTGAACCACTCTAGATATGACAGCAATACTCCATACAAGGGCGGATAAGACCCTTGTATAATTGGAGTAACTGCGAAGAAGAAAAATATTCTCGCAGTCTAAACAGAACTCCCAGCTTCTTTAAGGCTGCCCATGCAACCTTTGTGATGTGAGGTTTCCAAGACTTTTTTTTTTTTTATGTTAAGGCCAAGGATGTTTATATTGTCAACTGGAGAGACGGGAGAACCATCAAAAGAGATAGAAAAATAAGGAGGTATCTTTGAGAGGGAGATTTTGAGAAGTTGAGTTTTTAAAGAGTTAAATTTCACAAGGTTTAGACGACCCACTGGAAAATTCTATCGATATCTGCAAGATTGGAATCAGAAAGATGAATCCTAGATGCAAAGGAGGGAGCAGATTTGAAATGAGTAGAAGAATGGAGAATCGAGTCATCGGCATATGAATGGACAGGGTTAGATGAGCAGCTGAGAAGATCATTGATGAAAAGTAGGAATAGAGTAGGAGACAATATAGAACCCTGAGGAACACCACTATTGATAGAAAAAGAAGAAGTCTCTCCCTTCTGCAACAGCCGAAATAGAACGATTAGAATGAAACTAGTCATAAGTAAGTAAAGAGAAGGAGGGGAGCTTGGAAAGCAGTGACGCATGCCATGCCGGGTCAAATGCCTTTGGATATGTCAAGCCCTACCACACAATTCTCCCCATATTTCCTAAGGGCAGAAGACCATAAATAAATCTGTGAGATAGGAAAGTATATCACCGGTAGACCTCGAACGTCGAAAGCCATACTGGGGATCAGAAAGAAGGGAATGAGATTCCAGGATGATCCAATAAATTAGAGTTGAGAAGGGTTTAAAAGATCTTAGAAAACAAGTGAGAGCTATGGGGCGGTAGTTAGAAGGATTAGAGTGGCTACCCTTCTTCGGAATAGGCTGGACCATTGCGCTATTCCAAACTGAAGGAAAGTACTAATATTGAGGCATAAAGAGAAAAGTTGAACGAGGGACGGAGCCAGCTCAAAAGCACACTCCCTTTAAAACTCGGGGAGTAATGCCATCCGGGCTGCTTGCCTTCCTTACATTCATAGATCTCAGAAGTCCATGGAACTCATCTAACGTAATCGCAGGTAAAGGCATAGGACATCTGAGAGGAGAAGTAGGAGGAGGATTGCCGGAGTCGTCCAGGGTTGAATTAGAAGAGAACAGGAGGCCGAAGAGATAGCCTTTTCAGTTGAAGTGTTTACAACAGAACCATCAGAGCGAATAAGAGGAGGAAAGGAAGATTTACAGTTGTTGTTAGAGATATTTTTGACAAGAGGCCAGGAAGATTTATCAGTAGGAGAGTTAAGGAGCTAATCACACCTATTGGTGAAAGTTCGCTTTGCTCATCGAAGTGTATCCCTGCAACAATTCCAAGCTAAATGAAAATTAGCAAGAGTGATGGGAGAAGGAGAATTTTTCCACCCTGGATACGCGATGTTGAATGACACGAGAGAAAGCGCAATCGAACCATGGATTTTGAGGAGATTACGGCTCATCAGAAATCGAAGCGTCTTCAGAGACAAAGCAGTCCATCCAGTGACAGCGTAGAAGCAACTCAAAGCATCCCAGTCAGCCCGATAAAAGTTCCAAAAGACACGCTTATGGCAGGGTGGAGCAGTTGGAGAGAAAGCATGAAAATTAAGGGTGATTAGATTGTGGTCAGATTTACCAATAGGTGCGAAGACAGCATATTTATAGAGAGAAGGACTAGTAGTGAAGCATTAGGCAAGTGTGTTTAAGAATTGGTTGGGAGGATCCGGAAAGTGTGTTGGTTCTTTAATCAGTTGAGAATGGTGAATGATTCGCCTCCTCTCCTCCTGTATCAGTATGAGAGGAACCCAATATATATATATATATATATATATATATATATATATATATATATATATATATATATATATATATATATATATATATATATATATATATATATATATATATATATATATATATATATATATATGGTGTCAAAATTATTATTTGCCAACTAATCTACTGTCAGTTGTGAACTATTTTGCGTGACAACTGAGATGAAAGTGATAAACAATGCCACAAATCTATTCAGATCTGGAATATGGGAATTTGATGTTTTTTTTATGCTTCAGCTGCGGTTGAAAAGTATCATCAGCGGTTTCCGCTTCGGAGGATTCCGGATAAATTCGCTTTTATCAAAACTTTCAACACATTGTGTGAGACCGGTAGACTTCCCTGTTCGCACATAACATCTGAACGTGCCCGTAGATAAGATGTAAATGTAGTAGAAGGCATTCTGGATTTAATGGAACAGAGTTCTACGACTAACCTCTCGAATAATTGCTGTTCAACTTAAAATTCCTCAAAAAAGTGTGATCCGCACACTGAAGGAATAGGGCTTATATTCATGCCACCTACAGTGTATACATCACCTACAACCTTGAGCCTATATAGCTAGACACATGCAATTGTTATCGATGGATAATCGTCATTTTGTTCGGTACATACTTTTTACTGATGACGTAATATTCACTATTAATGGCTTCGAAAATACCTGCAATTCTCATCTATAGTCTGACGAAAATACCCACGAAATTGTCAACCAAATTTTCAGTAAACGTATGGTGTGGGATTGTGGATAGTCATTTAATTGGTCCTTTCATTATTAGAATCGCCTAACAGAATTTTATTCAAAATGAGTTATAAGGTTATTATTAGAAGATTGTCTTTTAAATGCTGTGTGCTATCAACAAGATGGAGCTCCTACATATCTTGCTACCCAGGTTACTCAATATTCAAATTGAACTTTTCGGAGAACGATAGATTGGTCGAGTTGAGCTTTATTAGTTGTCCGCCAATGTCTCCAGACCTGACGTCATTGGAAATTTTGTTTTTGGGGCTGGTTGAACAGTGAGGTATACAAAAGTAAAGGTGGACAATCGAGGTGCACTAATTTTTCGTATTTTAAATGCTGCAGCTCATATAAAAGAAAATCTAGAACTTAGAAGATCAACAAATGCTATTCGACAGATTAGCCAGAAAGGTATTGTTTTAGAAGGGTAGATCATGTCAGATTAACCTTCTAGAATTTATGGAATATATTACTGAATGTATAGGCAGGGGTGATCCAGTTGATATTATGTATTTAGACTTTAGCAAAGCTTTTGATAAGGTACCTAATGTAAGGCTGATGCAAAAAGTTGTCACAGTGTGGTATCGGTGGAGTGGTTCACAATGGGATTAAATAGTGGTTGAAGAACAGAAGGTGGTGTGTACGACGGAAATTAAATAATTTATTATGAGAAACAGTGAAGATTGGGGTGCCACAGATTTCTGTACTGGGACCTCTACTTCCTCATATATATATAAATGATTTAGATAAAGGTCTTAAATGTAAGGTTTGTAAGTTTGCAGATGATACCAAAGTGGTCCCTTCAGTAAGGAATAATGATGGATATATGAAGCTTCAAGGTGATCTAGAAAGACTTCTTGGATAGGCAGATAAGTGGCAAATGAATTTTAATAGTAAAAAATGTAGTTCTTCATAGGTTACTCGAATGAAGAATTTAATTATGATATGAATGGGGATTGGCTTGAGACTGTGGACCAAGAAAAAGATTTAGGTGTGATTATTAGCAGTAATCTGAAAGTGGGTGATCAGTGTCTGGAAGCTAGGAATAGAGCTAATAAGATATTAGGTATAATAAATCGCAATGTAGATTACAAGAGCAGTGAGGTTATAATCAAGTTATATAAGAGCTATGTTAGACCAGATTAGAGTATTGTATACAGGTTTCGGCTTCTCATTTAAGAAAATACATAGATATGCTGGAGTCAGTACAACGTTGAGCAGCAAAGATGATTTCTGCCTTCGAGAGTAAGAGCTATGAGAAGAGGTTGAAGGAGCTGAAAATGTTCTCGGTTGAAAGGAGATTTCTCAGAGGGGATATGATACAAGTTTACAAAATATTTGGATCTGACAATAATACAGAGATTGGAAAATACTTTATAATGGACCATGGAAGAGAAACTAGAGGGCATGATAAGAAAATTAAAAAAGAAGCCATGCCCTCTCGATCTAAACAAATACTTTTTCAGTAATAGGGTTGTTAATTTTTGGAATATCTTACCACAGGAGATTGTTGACTGATTCTCTTGCAGCATTTAAGAGGGGGCTAGATAGATATATGAATGGTTTAGGTACCGTATAGTATAACTTGACTAAGCTCCTCAATTGGCGGGTATATAAGAATTTTTAGACCAGCTTATGACTAAGCCTTTGAATTTTAGAAAAGCTTGTGACTAAGCCTAAGTGTCAGTTTTACAGTGTTGTTGGTTCACTGCATGCGTAATTAGTTGCATAATGTCAT